>OMOT01027497.1:0-11522 GCA_900312575.1 Acanthochaenus luetkenii | reverse complement strand
GACAGCAGTAAGTACAGTCAATCCTTCATCCAACAAGCACAGCCCTAAGCAGTGTGACTGTGAGTACAACCATTCACCTGGTCTCTCCCGCGATCTCCTACCACAACGAACATGGTGCGGTGCCGCAGGGTGATGCCATTCTCTATCTGAACGCGAATCCGATTGTCGATCTTCTTGCGAAATGTCGCCATCGTCTCTTTAAGTTATGGCACTGAAAGAAAGAAAAGGGGGCGTCGACAACAGGTCGGTCAAACTGCCGCACACATCACGTCAGAGGATAGTTCGCATATTCAGTCAAAACAAATGGTGGTCAGGGCAGCTAACGTTAACCGCGGGTGCTGGTTACACTACTGGGAGAAAGAGCGCGAAGTAAACGCGCCCGTTCCACCCGGTCGTTTAAAATACTTACCTTGCGTCACAGACAAATCCGCTGATGCTTAGTCCTCGTACACATCCAACATTAGGAGACACTGAAGGCAGAAGTTACATGCCAACCATCGCGCAGTAGCCGATACACTCACGTGGAGACACCGGGTAGTAGAGGACCCCGATATGACGTCACAGCGGCGCGACGGTTTCTCAAATAGCCGTCTCCGCTTTCGCCTGAGTTCGATCGGTTTCGCGTGAGCCCCGAAGAGCAACAACAGCTCTGGGCTGTGAGGCGATTTTGGTGAGATCCTGGGGCATCGCACAAGTTCAAAATGGACTCTTTTAATAATCTACTTTTAAACTACGAAGTCCAAATGTTCTAAATGCCGCACCAAGGCGTTATATTCTGTGCACCGTGAACGTGCCTCAGCCGCGGGAACGCGCACAGCCCCTCACTCTCACTCCGCCCTCCTGCTGACACAACAACAACAACAACACCGGCTAGCTGTTAGCCGTGTGTCCAAATAAATCACAATAAACTCAACCTACAAGTAGTCCGCTGACATTTATCAACAGGCAAGACTGAAGCACATCGGATGGTTTTCAATTGGTTTGACTCCCTGCTCATGAAATATGTAACATTAGCTAACGTCATAGTCGCTACACGTAACGTTAGCCTTACTCTACCGCTCTGTGCACCTAATGCTATTTACCTTTATTAGTATCTTAATATTGTCAGTTTCCTATGTACTTTTAATGTGTCCTATTAAAGGTATGATTGGCTTAGTTGGTCATTCTAATGTCGTTTATTTCGTGTAACTTTATTTGTAGATGTCCAACATGACATCTAGTTATCAGTCATCTGGTTATCAGTTAATGGCACTGAGACTATTTCTAAACAGGTGCATTTGTGGGCACTGCATAGTTCAACCATATAGAAATGTTGCTCTGACAAACTAGATACTAAATCTGCAGTCTTTTTCTGGAAACTACCATAGCAGTGTTCAACTTTGTTTCCACCATAAACATGCAGCTTTTGCGCAACTATTTGCGAACTCAAATAAACTTTAGTGTTGCTGTGACACCAAACCAACCCTGAATATCCCCAGTGATAATAACTGTTTTTTTTTTTTCTTTCATGAGCAAAACTTTTAAGTTGCATAATGCAAACCCATCTTCACAGACTGTTGGCATACAATTCCACCATTTGTTCCTGTAGACCTCTAATGCAATTTAGATTATAACCAAACGTTCTGAGGTGGACCCACCTTTGATCCAGCGTGCTTCAACCCACAGGTACAGCAGAATAATAATGGCTACAGTCAATATTATCTTTACATAGAGGCAACAGAGCATGCTTATTAACTTGGCCCATATGGTCTAGATGTGTGACTTAGTAGTATCAAAAAACTAACATATTTGTGACTAGTACAAACATGAAATTACATGCTAGTAAAATCTAAGAACCAAGGTACGGTGGAGGAAAGTGTTTTGAGGAGAATGAGCTACAATGTGATGACAGAAAGGCTTATTTAAGAGACGATCCAAGACTAATTATCATAGTAGAAATCAATGTATTTATCAGAAAATAAACATCTTTCATCTTACATGTTCTACTCTCAATGGGTGAAACATTCTCCTTGGAATCAAGCATAACAAGACTCACAGCAGAGGTTCAAACTGGAGACGCACAGGTTGAGGACGGATGGATGAACTTTTGACAGCACAAGTTTGATAAACGAGCGGCGTATTAGCAAAATCAAGGAGAAAAACTACACCAGTGTACAATAAGCTGCGACGGGGGAGAGTTCCGGTGATTTTCAGTGTAAGGTAAGGCACGCTATTTGGATATATGATGTGGTAATTAGAACAAGCCAAAAATAAGAACACAAGCTTCAAAGTCCATGGCAAACTTACTTGTATGTAAGAATGCCTTAATTTAATGGATATGTACAAAATGTCAGATTAACTGATGGGGATGCACTACTACTCATGCCTGGCTGTCTACAATTTATAATGTGGCATTCTTAAATAGCAAAGGATGAATATATACACTGAATTATAGGTGTAAATGGGTAGACAGAGGGTGAAACTCATCAGTCAAGCAATAAGAGTCTCAGGTTTACAAGCATGCACAATATAAGCAGCTCCATAACGGTTCAGAGGTCATAGTATGCAGAAAAGTGGCTACCATTCACAAACAGGATCACAAATCACAAATGCAGAGTTTAGGTTTTGACACTGCTGTGTTGGAACAGTGCTTTGAGGCGTCATCAAATTAAAGCATCATGAAAGTTTGGTAGAGGTTTGGGTTGTGTAGTTACCTTGCCTTGATGTAACTCCAAATATTGGTGAGATAACTTCAATAGTTGCTCCGTTTATTAAAACGTGATAATCCAAAATAGGGTTTATTTCTCTCCCCATTGACTTGCATTGCACGGAGAAACCGGTCTCAAAGTCACACTTTTAGCACACAAACGAACACGAAGAAAGCAAATTCTGCCAATGTATAAAATAGCAAAACCCGGTTCAGCTTATTTTAGAAATAAAAATGTAATCTTCGTGTTGATTTTATTGTTTGAAGATACTAAATCACCCTGTGTTATTGCGTGTATGACCTGATTGGTCCAAATGTCCACACACACTCCTGAACCAATAACTAACACAATGTTTCAGTTTGGGAAACCACTACCTCGCAGATATTTGGAGTTACATCATGGCAAGGTAACTACACAATCCAAACCTCTACCAAACTAATAATGCTTAAGTGTCATTATGTTATACTAGTGGTTCGACGCTAGGAGGTCGACCCCAATGTGAACCTTTGTCAAAATGTATCGTAACTGGTAACTACTGATCTCTAATCAGTTATCATTGGCTCATACTAACTGACTGATTCAAACGAGTTTGGTCTGATCTGCAATCAGTGATTCCAGGTATCCTGCAGATCACCTGATATGCATTCCAGCCAATATTTCCAATAAAAGCGAGTAAGAAACTGTTTAAATGCAAAAACACACAAATTGTTTTCCTCAATAAAACTCTTCCCTCATCTAGCTCCAGTTACACAAGCACTCCCCATCACAGAATGTCCTATTCCATACACCACTTTCAACACAAAGTTGATTTCATACACAAATGAAGGTATAAGCATATAAATGCCTTCTTATGTATTAAAGTCTACAAATATAATACAAATATTGTATACAAGCTATACTATTGTCACACATACATATATACCTGTATATGTATATTATTATATATATATATATAATTTGATACCCATGTATATTATACACAAATTATATAATGAAAACAATTAAAATACAACCATATAGAGGGCTACTTATATATGAAAGCCTACATATTCTACATAAATTCAGGTCCGTTTATTTCAGGATATTGTACACTACACTTAGAAGAAAATATATGCAAGTAATTTCCAAGTTATTGAATCATTGTAGGCGACTGTTGGGGGTCTTGTCTTCCCGTTGCATTTACACCCTTTTGACCAGCAGACATCAACAGCATGCGATGTTTCGAGCAGTTCGAAACGGTGAACAATTTACCAAAGCAATTGGTTCAAAGCTTCAGAAAGCCTCGTTTCTCCAATCACTTCCAACAAGTAGACTTTTATGTTAGATGATCAATTGTTCTTTAATAAATGACAGGATTATCTTGCCTGGATCTTTTAGGCAATTACTTAAAGATAGTTTTTCGAAGAGCTAACTAGTGAGCTTAAATTGCTCAAGCAGCACTAACAAAATAAAAACTAGGACAGAAAATTGTCCATCTCAGTCTTTAGCATGAGACATAGTTTGCACCCATCCCTTCATAGAGCTGTATGTGACTCTGACACAAGCCTAATCTGTACAGCAAAAACGTCAGGCTAAAGCACGGGTATGCAACACATCTTTATTGAAACTCTTGAAGCAACATCAATTTACAAACAAGGAACTGGGAGCTCACTGAAAATATAACACTTTTAGAACCAAACTGACGAAGAAAGAAAAGGGCAGAGAAAGGGAAAATACTCCCAAGAAATGGACCAGCAGTGGCAGGTGTCGTTTTATTTTATTTAAAAAACCAAAATAAAAAACGTAAATGAAATCTTTCAAGTTTACAGGAATATTGTAACACATGCTTGCGTAAATCCATGATTGATCGACACTTTAGCTTGTGTTTGGCTGGTTTCCCAGACAGGGAATAAGCATAGTCCTAAAACTACTCTAGGACTAGGCTTAATCCCTGTCTGGGAAACCAGCCCGAAATGTTTAATATTTCCAGATATAAAAGCAGGCATACTCTGATTAAAGAGCCAGGAAAAATACCACTGATGGGAAGAAAAAAAAGGAACAAGTGAGCTGGGGCAAATGCATTCTTGATTTTTGAATTTTCAGTGTGGTGCAAGTTAGTCAGTCAGTCACAGTCAGTATAAAAGGCCTTTCAGGATCGCATTGCCTGAGTATTCCCCCGAGACATTCCTCTAGGTCCCTGGCCAGCTCCTCGCTTGTAGTTCTGTTGGTAACCATCCTTGAGCAATAGAGGAAGACACAGAACAATTTAGAAACTACTCTGACAGACACCAAAGATCGCATGAGCAGGGGGAATGACAACTCTAGGTATATCTTTCATACCCGCTGATAATTCCCGTTTGAGTAATCCCGAGGTGTGTTGAACTGGGTCTGTCCATATCCCGAGTTTGGAGTGTTGGCAAAAGGAGGGCGATAACCGTCATAACCACCTGAGAAGACGAAGGTTTTAAAGTTACAATTCTGCTCAAAATCTCTATGAAAACAAGTATTTACTTTGTGCCTGTTGTTTGTGACACCTCTGAATCCATTAGATGAGCCTCTGTAGCCATTGAGCATGCCCCTGGCATTGCGGGGTCCAGCGCGAGACATGCCTCTGCTGTTGTAGAAGGACTGACCCTGCCGGGTGAAGCCTGGGCCCTGCTGGGAAGGCTGCTGATGGCCTCCTGATTGGTCCTGGGAATGGAAGGCACCAACTACTACAAAAAAAAAACAATAGAAGCAAGTCAATCTCCAGGAGGTCAAAGTCAACTACATGGAATACAGAACATGCATGGAATGATGAAGGATTAAATAACAGATTTCTAAAAATGACAGTCAGTCTGTGTGGAGTTTGCATGTTCGCGTGGGTTTTCTCCGGGTGCTCCGGTTTCCTCCCACAGGCTAAAGACATGCAGAATTGCTGTGCTTGTGTGTGGTGTAGTATATGACGCAATGTAAAGCCCTTTGAGACATGCTTGTACAAAAGGGTTATATAAATAAAACATGATTGATTGAGTCTAAGTGGAATCCCCAAATCCCAGGGAGACATGCCTGTCACAATCAAGTGAGTAAGTATATACAAATGAATTAATGAATGAGAAATCTGCCCTAGCTCTGCTCACCAGACTGCAGTTGTTCTGATTGCATCTCTGTCTGCTCCACAGGATGCTGGTGCTGGCTGCTGAAGCCCTGGTTGTAGATGTTCTGGTACTGGGTGGCCTGGTTCAAAGCCTCTGTCTCATTAGCTGGCGGGACTGGGGCGTTGAGGTTGAACACCTGAGGAGCGAACAAGGGCCACATTGTATTCAAACTGAAACCAGAGGAAAGGTCACAGGCACGTTATACGTTAAGTCTATTACTCACTACTTCCTGGATGTAGCTGCTTGACTACAAAGCCACACAACCTCAATACGATCAGAGGGCATTTATATTTTCAGTCAACTGACAGCAATGCTCTCAGTGCTGCAAAGCAAAGTTCATCTATATAGCTGGCCAGCTGCTCATGTCTTAGAATAAACTTTCAAACGCAGAGCATAATTTTAATACAGGTAATATTTGGTAGCATTTGTATTTGTTCAGCGGGTTTGACTAAAATGGGGACACAAGGGTCTTACTGTCTGCATTGACTGGAATGGTGCAGCGTTGACATTGATGCCACTGCTGTGAGGGGATTTGGAAACCGGCTGGAAAACCTGTGTCTGAGAGGAAGGGGGGAGAACTGTAGAGGATGGAGGCTGCTCTGACGACAAGGACATGGAGGTCTGACGAAGAGGGGAAAAGGAATGTTAGATACACAACCACAATTTTATATCCAATTTTCAGAAAGTACATCAATGGATTGTAAAACATTTAAACGTAATTCATGAATTACAGGCAAGTCCAAAGAAATGCAGGTCAGGTGAACTGAAGACTCTAAATTGCCCATAGATGTATTTGTGTGCAGTATTGTATATGATGTAGTAAATCATATGGTATGGTATATGATGTAGTATATGCAATATACATGATGCAATGTAAAGCCCTTTGAGACATGCTTATATAAAATGGCTATACATATATATAAACAGGATATGATTTGATTCGTATTTCCAATTCAAAATTCAAAACTTTTTATTGATTGGATACAAACATTTGGGTTGGTGTCCAATATGATGTACGCTGATACTGACTGGGCAATATGACTGTCGCCATATCCATCTATAGCTAAAGCTAAGACTACATTTACTACTATTACAGTAAGTGAAAGAATTTTGGGTCTACAACTACATTACATTTATTATGTATTGTGACACGTCTATCTTCCCTTATTTTGTCACTTTCCTGACATGACAAAATCTCAAATAGGTCCTCCTGACTAATGTGTTGAGAATCATCAGACCAGGTATGTTCTTCATTACAGCACAGTGCGAGTGATTACTGTGGCTATGTGATGAGACCATTAAGAGTATTGGTCAAAATGGTTTACCTGGATGGGGTCGATGGATTCTGTTGAAGGTCGAGGATCTGGTGTGTGTGAGGTCTGATACATGGGGGGCGGTGTGGGGGAGACGATAGGGACCTGAAAATACGAGTAGTAGAGCAGATATTAAAACACTTTCTCTCATTAAAGACTTCTTACTGGTAACTATCAGAGTATTGTCTACTCATGTTTAAATACTCACTTGAGTTGGCTCAGGCTGGACAGGAACAGTGTTGGGTTGTGACAGCCGGGACTCTGGGTGAACTGAGAAAAGATGAGCATTGCACTCTTATGAACTAGAACACCCATTTGAATCTCTCAAATGCCACATGTACAAAAGACACCTATACGAAACCAGAACTGAGCTCCCATGTGTAGTTTATGGACTACCAGGTTAAACTTGTACTTACCAGGGGGACACACCATCTGAGGCATGTCCATGTTCTGAGCGGGTTTCATGGGCTGGGCTGATACAATGGCTGGGTCAATAACCTGTCCGTCAAACTCCAGCATGGAGTCCTGAGAAAGTGGACATAGTTAGCACCATGCTAAGCATCTATACTAGAGTCCTCTCTAGCACAACTCCTCACCTGCATGAAGTTATATGTTCCCTGCATCTGTTCCATTAAGTCCTGCACTACCTGCTTCCTGACCATGGGGTCAGTGGGCGGCGCAGGAGAGGCCACGTTCACCGAGTGGGTCTCCAGGGCGGCAGGGGGCGGGGCAGGCTGCACAGGTTGCTGCTGCATGGCACTGACTGCCTGAGAGTGGAAGATAATGAGTAAGATATGCGTCAGGGAATAAAACAAACAAAACACGAAGTTTCATGTTGCCATGACTCATGACAGCACTGTAACCAGACTCAGACAAATGGAACTTCCTAAGCACTAACAGGTTATCCGAGCACAGATTAATTTGTGAGGCAAAACAGCTGAATGCCATCTCCATATACGATACTTATTACACAGTGAATTGCATGTTGCAGTTGTCAACTGTCTGGCGTTTTATTTGGTTATTGTCGCTCTGTGTTTTTTTATATTTACTGTGAACACCTGAAATGTGTTACACTGCAATCAGAAGAATCAGTTACAAAAATAAATCCTAGGAAAATGACATCCCTGCAGCATACCTCTGTTTCTGTGGTCCACTCATCCCCCTGCTCCTTCTCAGTGCTGCTGTATGTGCCGTCTGGAATGAACTGTCTGTTTACAAACTGGAGAAAAGGGAAGCCCGTCACAAATCAGCACAGTAAGGTAAGAAAAAACAGCCCCATGACTTCAATGGCAAGAGGGCAATTCATCCCACCTCTGTGGCTTCCACCTCAATGGGCTCTGTGTACTCCTCCATTATTTCGGTTTCTGTGAAGAGAAAAACGATTTAGAGAATCCAGTACTGATACCTTTATTGCTTGATTAAATTAGCATTTTGTAGTGTGTTGGGTTTTTGGAGAATGATAGCGACCTGGCTCAACAGTCTGCTCCTCTGCTTCCGACGACTCGACTACTGCTGCTGCTACTGGATCTTCCTCTTCTTCCTCCTCACACACTCCATTTTGGTGAGATGGAATCCTGTCAAAGTATCCGCTCAGCAGCACCTGGTCCAAAGTCTCTTTCAGTGCCTTGTCTGGCAGAGGAATAATATAGTAATCAATCTAATGAAACCTCAAGCCACTAAAGCCAACATCCAATCATCATATTTACCATGTATCTATAATCCCCGACACCACCTGACATTTCGTGAGCTTGGAGTTATGTTTAATCTGGGTACTGTAGATACAAGATTTGAGATCCCAGCTGGCAAAACACATGTACATTACATTACAGCATTTAGCAGACGCTTTTGTTTAAAGCGAATTACAAGAAGTACTTTTTGTTAACAGTAGTCAAACCAAACATATATCGCAGTCTTCATCGGCTAAGTCGTCAATAGGAATAAGTAGTATTCATAGTTATAAGAAACATTTTTTTTAAATACAGAGACATGTGTAGAGTAGACCGGGATACCGACAGAGAGAGTTAACGTGTTGTGCCAAGTGTTTAAATAAAAGCCATTGTTTGGATAAAAGCCTCCCATCATCATTTTACAGTAACCATCTGCTGATGATGCGGTTAACTAAGGGAAAGGACTATCCACTAAGGATGGGCGGGTCGAAACTGGTATCGATACTCGCATACAACTCATTTGGTATTGATGCCCTTTGAAAAGTATTGATTTCAGAAGTTATTTTTAATCCAAAATGCAGTTATGTCACTTGTGGTGGAAAAGATACTTGATACTTGACAAACGTTGGGACTGGAGATCAGGAGGCTTTTCATAAAGTTTTATTACAATCTGCAGAAGGGATCCCACATAGAGCATCTAAGCAAATGGCCCCAGTGAGATGAGATGTTGCGCCCCTCCTTTATAGGGCTAGAATTAATGCAAATCATCAGAGAAACAAATGGCATACAGAAATAACAACTGCACAAGATTTATGCTTATCGGTGTGGTTGAGGCTCACTCCCTATCTTTCAAGGGCGCTTTCTGTGAGAAAATAATGATATGACTAATTTGTTATTTCAGAAGTGAAACTAAACAGCAAAAGGGTTATTTTCCACTACACACTCGAGCGTCATAGTTCCCACCACGAGGAGCAAACTTCCCAGTTCCCAGGTGTGTTGAAGGCAGCCTTACAATCTCCAAGAAATGAGAAAGCAGTAATGAGGGGGCTTTAGCCTCATGGACTTTACAGTTTACAATGTCCAGAGATTTTAGACTTTTTCAACATATTCCCAAAAACGGCAATTTAGAGCCTTTTTCAATTTCTGATTAATCAATATTTGGTTGTTTGTCTCTTTTGGTCATTTCTCTTCTGATACACTGTGGTGTGTTGGTCATGTTAAATAAAAAGTAATAATAATAATACATTAAATGTATATAGCGCTTTTCACAATGCTCAAAGAAGCTTGAAAATATTAGATAAAAACAAAGTAGCACAAAAAAAGCACAAAAACAAAACAACTATGGATCAAAAGCATGAGTGAAAAGGTGGGTTTTGAGGGCTATTTTGAAGGACGGTAGGGTGTTGGCATTGCGGATATGACTGGGGAAAGTATTCCAGAGGGAGGGAGCAGCTGCAGCAAAGGCCCTGTCGCCCCAGGTCCGGAGCCTAGTCCTGATGGAATGTAATTGGTTGGCATCAGCAGACCTGAGGCGACGGGAAGGGCTTTGAAGGTGATGAGAAGTATTTTGAAGTGTATCCTGTATTTGATCGGGAGCCAGTGGAGGTCGTGGAGGACAGGAGTGATGTGGTCAGAGCAAAAAGTACATTCATGTAACTGCTTTGGGGTCAATTCTTAATGTAAATATTAATATTGTAATAATGCACCAGGTTAGAGGGTCCCTTGTACAATATACAGCATTAGTTCTCTGAGAATCTCTTTCATATCCAAGTAAAATTGGTATTGTAACTGAAACATCCCTAACCGAATAGATATTGAATCTAATCAAGAATTGAATAAAATTGGGACCTTGTGAATCGGAATGGAATCAATTTGGGAAATCAGTGGCGATAGCCAGCCCTAGAAGCATGTGGTTATTTTGTATAGCTTCATTAAAATTACAGAAAACATACTATATTGTGATATATATCGTTATTGTGATATGAAATTACCCATATCGTAATAGAAGATTTTGTCCCTAGTCTGTGCGAGTCCCAAGGCCAGACATCTGAGAATGCAGCACTCCAATATCCCCAGGCCCTAATTATTCACATCGCAGCACTGCACACAGGCTGCATTAACACAACATGATGCACATGCTACACTAACACAATAATGTTTATGGCATGATCATGAATGCATGATATAAAAAGTCTTAATCTTGTATTGCCTATGGCAGTTACCACCACTGTCTCTACCTTCTTTGTGGAAGGCAGCCTAGCCTAGGGATTATCCATCACAAATCTTTCCAAAAAAGTATGTGACAGTTGAGTTACAGCTAGTTTATATAAAACAAATACTTGAAGAATTGTTTGTCTTCTGATTGCTGTGTCACCAACCACCGAGTCTTTTTGTGTGTGTCTTGAATAGGGTTGCAAAGGGGTGGAAAATGTCCGCTAAATTTACCACGGGAAGTTAAGCTCGGTAATTTTGAAAATGTTGACCTTTTCTTTTGTTGAAATAAATAAATACTCCCCAAAAAATAAAGAATAAAATACCACTTTCTCTCCAAAAAACATTATATGTGTCCTTGTGGTCTAATAAACACATTTAATGTATTTCCTACCTCATAAGTTGTTTGCAAAGTGTTCTGGGAATGTTTGGAATGCTACAATCAGTACAATGTTTGCATCCTGCTTCAGTGTCTAATACCGATGGGCGGGGGGGGGGGGTTGGTTTGGTTGGAAACCTAAATCCACC
>OMOT01027494.1:0-14158 GCA_900312575.1 Acanthochaenus luetkenii | reverse complement strand
GTGGGTGTGTGTGTGTGTGTGTTTGTGTGTGTGTGTGTGTGTGTGTGTGTGTGTGTGTGTGTGTGTGTGTGTGTGTGTGTGTGTGTGTGTGTGTGTGTGTGTGTGTGTGTGTGTGTGTGTGTGTGTGTGTGTGTGGTGAATGGCCTCTTGGGCTCATGCAGTGAATTGCCTGGACCGCCATGTACACACCTTTCCAGAGCGGGTGGCCCTGATCTGGGAGAGGGATGAACCAGGGTCAGAGGTCAAGGTCACCTACAGGTTAGCAGCTTGGATTAGTGTATATATGTGTGTGTGTGTGTGTGTGTGTGGTCACATTGACATTATTTCACGAGCCTTCCTGCTTCATTCAGGTCAGCTACTGTATGTTGACATATTGACACATTTTTCCGTAGGCAGTTGCTGGAAGCGACGTGCCGCCTGGGCAACCTGATGAGGCGGCGTGGTGTGAAGAGGGGGGACTGTGTCACCATCTACATGCCCCCTTGCCCCCTAGCTGTGGCGTCCATGTTGGCCTGCGCCCGTATTGGTGCTACACACAACGTGGTGTTTGCAGGGTTCAGTGCGGAGGCCCTTGCAGACCGCATCAGAGATGGTGAGGCTCGGACAAGGTGGCTGTCCTGTTCGAGGGAATAGAAGGGATAGTGGTGGTTGACACGAAGAGATTTAAGACCAAGATGCCACTGTGGCATCTGAGATCTGAGATTTTCTGATAACCGGTGTTAGAAAAGGGTGAACTGCCAATCATGAAGATGCTGCTCAGGCCTCCGCTTGTGTCATCTGGTCGTCACTGAACAGTTTTCGCCCCCATGATCTGATATTTAGGGATATTTTTATCTTTAAATGGGCAATTTTATTGTCTGCACTGGAAAAATCTATTTTTACCGCTAACATTCTTATTTGAAATCATAATATACCTTAACATAAACAGAGTAACAATCTCAAAAAGAACATGTTCTACTGCTTCAGGCTGTGTGCTTGGTTGTGCTTTGATCAAAAAAACGCTAAATTTTTGTCACCCAGAATGCACTGGGAAGAGTCCCACGAGTCATTTTTTATTTCACAGGCATTTTTGCCCCGAGCTCCAGTTCATTTCGGACCCTGGTCACTATACACCTGGGAATACTGATTCACATTAGAGCCGTGGATTATCTGATTGGCTGGGTCAAAAAGGTTATGATTGGCTCCTGACCTTGTTCATGGGCAGAATTCCCTGTTGGGTCCTTTTTACTCTAACTGATGGCTTTGCGGTTTAATTCAAATAAAGTTAAACTCGATTCTTAGGTCGCTGACTCCTCTGTCAGATGAGCATTTCCCTCTAGCTTACAGTGTCACCATATTTGTACAGAAATGTACGTTTGAAATGGAATTGAATTAAACGGATAAAAGATCAATGTAGTTCATTCCCCAAAATGGAATTTGATTTTATTCTCATGATATTTCCAGCCCAGTCCAGCATAGTCATCACAGTCAACCAAGGTGTGAGGGGGGGCAAGATCGCCGAGCTGAAGAAGACGGTGGATATGGCAGTCCAGAGCTGCCCTTCAGTGCAGCAGGTGTTCGTTGCTATGAGAACAGAGAATCCGGTTGTCATGACAGCCAGGGACGTCGCCATGGAGGAGGTGAGAGAGCAGAGAGCCAATCAGAACTTGATTAAGGAACCGCTGGGCAGCTCCCAGGTGTGTGTATGTGTGCAGCTGTATGATTGTGAAGCAGGGCGTTGCTGGAAAAGAGCAAAGCGTTCTCAGTCAACTTTCCCTGTATAAATAAAGGTTTTTAAAATGGCTCTCTAGCTTTGTGTCCATTACCCTGTGATCACTGGGGTTTCCAGAAGAACGTGCTAAAGATGCACGCCAGTAAAAACAATATCCTAATGCTGATATGCTTTTTGAAATGTTAGCCCAGTTCATTACCTATATTCAACCCATTAATAATCCAGGTTTTGCATGCTACCCATAAATGATGTCCACCCAGTTGATTTATCAACAGGCCAACGCACATTTCCACTCTGTACGGGTCAGTATAGTTTGTTCTATTGCTGTCTTATTACGCTGTTGCCATTACTAAGAGAGGTTTTCAACAACAAAACAATCTGAAAAAGTACCTGTGTCCTGCAGGAGATGCTGAGGGAGGATGTGGTGTGTGAGCCAGCTGCCATGGACAGTGAGGACGTGTTGTTCCTCCTTTATACGTCAGGCAGCACAGGGAAGCCCAAAGGACTGGTCCATACACAGGCTGGATACCTGCTTTATGCCGCGTTCACACACAGGGTAACGTCGATCACGTCCTGCATCTGCATGAACACATCTGTGAGACGGAAATCTCATTTTAACCAATGTAGTTAAGGCTTTTGGCGGCCAAAATGCCGTCTATAATCCGGTGTCTGACCATCTGTAGAGGAAATCTCATCCTGTTCACGGTGGATTACGGCATAATGGAGCAACCTTTCAGAAAGTCTTCTAGTTCAGCACGCATGTCATGTGGTGAGTTCAGGGTACCAGTGATGCCAGTGACGAAGCAGCAGAACAAAGGCTACCAAACATCTCCATCATGTAACAAATGCTGAACCGCGGCCTGAAGTATTACTCATCCCTATCTGTTTGTTGAACAATCCCAATGTTCACCTCCCACCAACATCCCATTCTCGTCACCAGTATGTCTTCGACTACCATGATGGAGATGTGTTTGGCTGCGTGGCCGACATTGGCTGGATAACAGGACACAGTTACTGTGTCTATGGGCCCCTGGCCAACGGGGGAACCACTGTCCTGTTTGAGAGCACTCCCGTTTACCCTGACCCAGGTATGAACGTCAGCAGCAGCCTTGGGGTTTAATGGCAACATTAGCAGCATGCAACGCACTGTGATTGAAAGATTCCTTGTTTGCTGTTTTGTGCTCTTGCCATCCAAGTAGGCTTCCTCAAAATCGTCAAGATGTCACAATGACGCTAAACGTTCTATTAGACGTAAATAGCAAAAGACTGACGCACTACCCGAATTAAAAAGAGTGAAATGGTTGTTAGAAGATGCATATTGGACCGATGGTCGAATTCAAAATCAGGATGAAAGAAAACCACTCATCGTCTTTTATAATCAAATCAAAATGCCTTCATATTGAACACAGGGAAGGAAAAATGTGCCTTGGTTTAATTCTATCATGATGTACATTTTCTGTTATTGAGACACAAGTGTTTCCATGGGCATCGTGTGTGTGTGTGTGTGTGTGTGTGTGTGTAAAGTGTGTTGGCACACAACAACTATTCCTGTCCAGTGTAAAGAGCTTTACATGTTTACAACTGAACTTGAACATCTCATACCTTCCATTCTAAAATTAGGAGCTTTTGTATACAGAGGAATCAGGACCCCTGTCGTCACGTGTCTCAGTACACACCTTGTTATTGTCAAGGGGTTTTGTTCTCAACACCACTGGTGAGGGTTAAACAAGCTGTCTTCATTTCTCAGCCTACTGCTCTCATCTTAATCTGAAATGTCGGAGTCTGATTTTAGATGATCATTATCTTCCCAGTATGTGGTTGACTATCTCTTGGTGTCTCAGGAAGGTACTGGGAGATGGTGCAGAGACTTAAGATCAACCAGTTTTACGGGGCTCCTACAGCAATCCGCCTGCTGCTCAAGTACGGAGACCAGTGGGTGCACAAATACGACCGCTCCACCCTCAAAACTCTGGGCTCTGGTATGCAAACCACGACGAGTGACTAAAAATACCATTGTGTGCACGTGGGCCCGCCATTAAATCGTTTATCAGACACAGTGTTTCTATGCATGTTGTAGTGATGTATTTGTACATTTACAAATGGAACGGAATCAAAACTGAACTCTGTACACACAAGGTGGCGTGATAGTTGCTCTCCACTTGTGGTTGTCATGTAATGTCACCGTCACAATCATAATTGCATTTGACACACATTTTCCAATTGACCTGGATCCATAAACGTGCACTGACTAAATGTGTCTGAATAAAGGCGTCACGTAAACCAGCTGCCATGTGTATGAACTGTGCACCACATCGCATCATTTAGGAACACATGATACACACAAGTCACATGCAGGTGTCAAAGTGCACACTACGTGTTTTTGAAGTCCTGTGTAGGATCACCAGGTGAATTCCTGTCCTCTATGCACACACACACGTGTTACATACTTTCATGGAAAGTCAAGCCAGGCTTGTATGTCAACATGCCTTTGTCATGCACGCTGCCCGTAGCAAAGTCCACCATACTACATGGAGAACACACACACACACATGTTCTATTGAAACATATAGCTTGAGTTGTTTTCAATAAAGCTTTATTGGTTTCAATGTGTAAAAGACATAACACAGGCAAAGCTTAACAGAAAGTAAGTCAACATCAATTCACTGACTTTACCGTCACAAAAGTCTACGCATTGAGCTCAAAGGACAAATACGCCAAAACAATATATGATTACATTATATGATTCAGCCCCTCCTCGTCTTTCCCCAGTGGGCGAGCCCATCAACACCAAGGCGTGGGAGTGGTACCACAGAGTGGTTGGGGACGGACGCTGCCCTGTGGTGGACACCTGGTGGCAAACAGGTAACTGGTTCACTTCAATACACGGAAATGTGTCTGGTTCCTACTGGAAACAGAATAGCCACAGATCAAAAAGATTGCCACCAAAAATGATAACTGGTGACTGAACTGGACTGGATTTCCTGAAAGCATGTTAGATCATAGAAGATCATCTCAACGCTATCGTGTCCTTGTCACAACCACCGGAAGCAAACACCTTCTCATCCAATGGTCTATTTGATGTGTGAACAGACAAGCAGGACTATTGCAACTTGGAAGTTTGTTAATACTGAATGAAAAAATAAACGAGTTAATACTCTGGGATTTCAACCACACAGACACAGTATTGTTACAAACTAAAATAATGTTTGTTACTGTAGTAGTAATGTGCATGCTATTCTAATTCTACTCTCCCTGGACACGATTAGTTCTGGTACGGTCAATATGCATGTACAGAGTTCAATATGAATGCCGCAGGTACTTTGCAGTGTGTTTTCCTCCTGGAACACAATGCCAGCTTCACGAGACAGACTAAAGATCAGGTTACGATCTGTCCGACACCCAGTGTGTCCTGTATGCTCTAATTATCTTGTAATATGTCAGCACCAATCAGCCGAATCAAAATCCTTGTGCACCCGTTGAACTTGGCGAATTAAAGTGGTTCTGACCGATGCCGTGTGTCCGAATGTTTCAATCGGTTCTGTTCTGTCTAGCCGTTGATTGGTCGACTGACATAATCACAAAATCACCTCCACAAAGGACAGTTGAGTTCTTGAACTTGTCATAGAACTCAACCTCATCTGTAGGCACTTAAACAGATGCTCAGTCTTAAAGGGGAGAGCAGTGTTATGTAATATTGTGGATGTGTGTTTGGATGTGTGTGTTCACTGCACAACTTGCACAACTAGGCACAGCCACCACACACACACACACACACCGTTACATAAAGAGATTTTTTTTCTCTATCCCTTCTGGACTCACAAATCAAACCAGATGTTTTCCTCTGGAAAAGCAGAGGCATGAACTAAATCAGCATGTCAACCTTTTTAGTCTTGAAACAGAAGACAGTCAACACATACAACATCTCATACAAGAGCAAAATCTTAGAAGCATAGTCTTTTTCCTCCAAATTATGATGATGATGATTTAAAGGTAATACATAGTTTGACTTCACATGACTGTTACGTCCTTTTTGCATCCTTGTCATTCAATACAATTAACAATCATTTAAACTGACATTTTCTTTTTGTCTGTTAAACGCTCACATAAGCCAGTGCATGTTTGGATACTATTTTACAGCAGAATGCAGATTTTATTTATTTATATTCATTTTTTTATTCAACCTTTATAGGAAAAGGTCCCATTAAGATTAAAAATCTATTTTACAAAGGAGTCCTGGTCAAGACAGGCAGCAGCACAGATAAAAACACACAAAAAGGTTGCAGACATAAACAGAACAACAAACTACAGAAAACAACAGATGTCCTGACCTGAGTTGCCAACAGAGCTATTTTACATAATGGAACGTGGCCGTCTGGACAGACTGGGCTCTGTCGATCCAGTCTGGTGCCGTTTGTAGGCGGACCGCCTCCCAAACCCACACACAATACAAACGTGGCCTGTGGGTTGACTCATTTCCCAGCAGAGAGAAATGTGCACAGAAGGAAAATGATTTGTTTTTCAATGAACTACAATGATATTGTCTGTCCTCGGTGACAATTATGTCATATGATACTGCGAACGAGCAATTGTACAGAATGTACAAAGTATTTAGGGAGACTTGCTCTTTTCATGAAGTGCACTGATGAGGTGAATCCAGGTAAAAGCAATTATACCATGTTGAGTTCACTTATTAAATCTACACCAATCATAAAGAAGGAGATGTAGATAAAGAGAAGCAGACAAGGATTTTTAATCTTTGAGACAATTGAGATGTGGATTGTGCAAAAGGGGCTGAGAAGTCCCTAATATTTTGTACATTCAGTGTAAATTGTATTGATAGTATAAATTGTAGATTTATACTGATTGCTTTTGGTATGGCAAAATAACCATGTAAGGGAATTGTTCTTTACCCTTAGATAATCTCTGATGTCATTGCTAAATAACCACTATTCCTCTACAAAAGTAGCTTAGGATGAGGCATAATGACAACATGTTTTGAAATCAGCTGATTTTGCTAATAACATTAATTTTGAGGATGAACACAGGATCAGATTGACCCTATGTCAATCAATCCCTCCAAATTAGATTGAGTAATGACCAAATGGAGCAAAACGATGTTAATTACCGCACAAATGGTAAATATATATAATTAATTGACAATAATTAAACATAAGAGCATCATGAGCTTGAGAATTACAGATATGACCCAAATACCCTACTTCAGTGAAACAGATGATGTTATTTTCATGGAGCGGTGTCTCCAATTAGGAGTAAATGGCATTATTCATAATTGCCATTGGCGTTGATCTGGGTGCAAGTAGCCCATTTAGAGAGAAAAGGACATTTTGATCTGCTGTTGTGGGAATCACACAGAACTGGAGTAAGAAGATGCAGGAAGATAGGAGGTTGAGATGCAGCATCTAATTGTAAGAATGTAGTGTTGAGTGGTCTCTGGAAAAAGGGAAATCCAAGACACCATCTGCAACATGTTAAAATAATTAAATAATGATATGTATTTATATTGTTATTACTTTCAGTAGCACCAAAAGTGTTGTAGACCCATGGCCTCCATTTTAGTATGGAAGCGGAGAAATACAATTTCTGGGAAAAGTGTTCATGATTTCGGGGGACTTTTGTCCAGAAGTCTCAGTTATAGTTGAGTTGAATGGGATGCCAGTTGCTAATGCTATTGTGGGATCATCTGTTGTGTCCTAGTTACAACGGATCCCCTCTGCTGCTGCCGGCACTGTTGCCACCAACACCACCAGGCGGATTACCAGGGTCCCTGAGATCCAGGCAAACCCAATTACCCAATTAATTTACTTAGCATGGCTGTAATTCGACAATCGACATCTGTAGTGATGAGAGGGGCTTATTCTAGGTTCACAAGTTGTTCGTTTCCAAAAGGCCTGCAGGCTCTCCTCTGTCACTGTCCGGACCCTGGGTCGGGCCAATAACAGCCAAAGTCCCTGACTCACCCGACTCCCTCACTCGTTCCATCGTTGAAACGTGCGCGAGAGGTGGCGTGCAGTAGGGGGCGGTATAAGCTTTATAGTATCATTCGTCACCGGCATTAGGCCTACATGAGGTCTTGTAGGTTTGGACTCAATTTCTCAGATACCTTCGATCTCATGGCTTGTTTCCTGTCCCAAAAAGATGTAGGCTAACTGACGGCGTTGACTGGATTTAGTCCGAATGTTCAGCTAGCTTTGCCTTGCCTCGTTTCACTCCACTGCATCTTTAAGGCCCGTAAAGTCAGAGCAACGAAGGCGTTTTAGTCTGCCAACAGTATTCATCTGTTCAGGTTACTCTACATCAATATCCCTGATACGGTAGTTCTTTGTCTTTGTTGTGACAGTGTTGCACTTGTCCATTACACCAGTATCACACATTTGGCATTTGTACATTTGTAATAATAACCCATCATTTCATTTCGTTAGTGTTTCACGCACGCTGCACACGCATGGTGTCCCTCTCGTTCTGCTCTGTGTTCTCAGAGACGGGTGGCGTCTGCATTGCCCCGAGGCCGTCAGACCCGGACGCAGAGATTGTCCCAGGGATGGCTATGAGACCCTTCTTCGGTATCAGGCCGGTGCTCATGGACAGTGAGGTGTGTGAGTGTGTGTGTGTGTGTGTGTGTTTCGCCATGAGTAGCGTGCCGCCCCTGCAAATGTCGGATGGCTGGGAATGGCCTCGGGGGATCAGACTGGGATTATAAAACGGGCACCAGCTGTGTCACTTTTGATAGCCACCCTGCTCCCACCCTTCAATCCCACTCTGCCTAATGCCCTATTACAATGCTGTCATACGACTGTGTGGCTATTGCGGTTGCTTTTGCTCTTGAGAAGCACAGATTGTCTAGACAGTTGGAGTGGTATGTGAGCTGATCTCTCTACCTCACCCCACTCTCCCCCCATTTTGAGAGGCACGACATTCGCAGGGTTTAATCTGGCATTAGAGCTTTTGCAACCCCTTTCCTTTGAGAGGAACAGTGGATCACTTTAGGATCAGTGTCCTCTAGTGGCCAGATCAGAGGGGGACGATTAACCACGTGTATTAAAAACAATCAGTCACATCCGCAGAAAAATACTACAAATCACATTAATGCTATAGCAAAAATATCCTTGTCGAACACTTACTACAGTACTTGCACACGAATTACATTATCACTCCGTTTTTACTTCACGTTATGTTGTTCTCCCTTTTATTTGTCTCACACGTCATCCCCTCTCTGCTCTCTACGCACTTTCATTTGTTTTGTTCAGGGCAAGGAGCTGGTTTCCAACAACACATCTGGAGCTCTGTGTATAGCCCAGCCGTGGCCTGGTATGGCGCGCACCATTCATAACAACCACCAGAGATTCACCGAGACCTACTGCCAGCCTTACCCTGGTGCGTTACACTCATGGACGAACTCGTCCCGTCTTCCTGGAGGCGTTTGTCATTATCTCTGCGGTCTACTCTCTCATTCCCTCCATCATCATGCTCGTAGGTTACTTCTTTACCGGTGACGGCGCCTATCGCTCCGAGGAGGGGTACTACCAGATCATTGGGCGCCTTGATGATGTCGTCAACGTGAGCGGTCACAGGATTGGGACTGCAGAGCTAGAGGACGTAGTGGTAAGTAAAGTCAATGATTAGTTTATGTATTTGTGGTGTATAGCGTTTGCTTTACATTTAGTCTGAAATGCAAGATGGCTTACGCTTTCTGGCAAATTCAGTTGCTCTAGATAAATACATTCAAGTTGAACTTTCAAACAGGCCTACCTTAGGCCTGTTAAAGGCCTGAGTAAGTACACCTATTTGAATAAGGCTAAGGATTGCTGAATGTAAAAAAGGTCTAATGTAATGTTCTCTGCCTAACTGTAGGTATAGTGCATGTACGGTGTACTGTAAACGTTTCAATGAAACACTGGAGTGGTCTTACATTTCAATCAATAACAGTCCTGTTTCACTCTAATTTCTTAATAATATATTGATGTATACACGGTAGCCATTCCCCACGTGAATCTGGTTCTGTGAATCCGTCTGCTGTCTCGATCAGCGACATTAAACAGCTAGTTGCACCGCTGACGCCATCCCACAGTTCCCTCTAGGCTTCACTTGAGGGTCTCTGCCCGTACTGTGAATGGGGAGAGAAAGTCCCTTGGGATGTAGATTATCTCTCTTGTAGTTTTCTCCAGCTTTAACATGTTGTGCTCCACATACTGTATCCAGCCATCCACGTCAAAAACTCACAGACTACTTCAGGGTAAGCCTCCTATTTCTCCAGGTGATGGTGGACGGTTGCTACTACGATATTATTACTACGGCATTTACTAGCAAACCGTTTCATGTTTTGCCTGACAAATTTCCCCTCTCCATCCTTTTTTTGTCTTCTTAAACACACTCACACCCACAAACACACACAGCATAACTCCCCCCCATTCATTACCACCATTGATTTCCCCATGATTTGATTTACTATATTAACATTTACATATACAAATATATGTGTTTGTGTGTAGAGTAGTACATGATGTGATGTACTATGTATATGATGCATGCAATGTAAAGCCCTTTGAGACATGCTTGTATAAAAGGGCTATATAAATAAGGATTGATTGATTGATTTACTGCATTGGGACTTTTTCAATTTATTGTATATACTTTGTACTTTTATGCATCTTTGTATTGTTATATAAGTTTCAACCATGTTGCTTTTAATTTGTAAAAATGTAACCCAAGTAAATATTAGAGATTCACTAGATTCGTAAGAAAGTAATTTTGAACGACTACTATAAAAGTCTTGAACAAAATATAGTGGGAAACAAATTTAGTTTCAACTTCATTAAAAGTGCCCTTTTCCAACTTTTTAAACTAGAACCCAGTTCTACAGTTGATCCTCATTCTGCCGTTACAGAGCCAAAGCCCTGCGGTGGCCGAGACTGCTGTCATAGGCTACGCACATGACATCAAAGGACAAGGTAAATAGGAAACCTTCAAAAGGTATCGCTCAGTCAAACCGGTGTTTCCCACGTTACTGAGTCCACTGCCATGAATATCAGTCGAAATGTGTCATTATTATGGTTCGAGAGTTTTCATGTGAGCGAAGGTCGTTCTCGCCCTCTTCTGTGCCAGGTGTGTACGCCTTTGTGGTGCTAAAGAAGGGAGTGGATGTCCAAGAGGCCGACATGGCCTGGCAGCTGAAGGACATGGTGTCCAAAAGCATCGCCAAGTACGCCTGTCCAGACTTCATCCAGGTATTGACATCGTTTTACAACCAAGCAATGATTCAAAGGTTTGAATTCCCTTTCCCTGCTTGTTCTGGACGCCTCTCTCTACTTCATGCTGCACTGGAACATCATTTGTACCTACACCGATCCTTTTTTCTAATTGTAGTGATGGGAGTCACGAAACAGTTAACATTAGAGCTAGAGTTATTTGTTGTTGGCAGGATTATCTTCTGAATGTAGCTAACAGAAAAATAACTGAGGCCAGATGGGACAGGCTGCACAGTGCCGTGTTTAACTGGTATAGTTTGAGACCAGAGTGGCTGGTTTTCAGCAAGTCTAGAGCACAAAGTAACACCTGTAGTCAAGGAGACCTGGTCTCTGATCCTAGATGATAATTCATTTACTGAGAAGATTGACTAAATGTAAGCGTGCAGCAGCATTCAATTAGGCAGATTTGTGAGTTTTGAGACACATCCAATAATTTCCTGATTATCCCGATAACATTTTAACATGATAGACCAAATCTGTGAAATACATAATCAGGCATATACTGTATGCATATGCCCGAATATGTCTCCACCGTGGTCATTTTGCCTTTTGTATTAATGATTTGCAATCTCAAGTTTGTCCAGCGTCTGCCGAAGACACGCTCAGGCAAGATAATGCGTCGGGTGCTGCGGAAGGTGGTGGAGCGTGACTTGGACGGGCTGGGTGACCTCAGCACGCTGGATGACCCCGCTGCAGTCCTGGAGGTCATCCAAGGTCACCATGATCTCTGCGGTAAAGAGCGACCGGGAAAGAGAATCTGACGGACGGCGAGCAGATTCTCGTCTAAAGAGAATGTGGCAGTGGTGATGCTTGCGCCTTTCCTACTTAAACACACTTCAACTACCTATCCACACCACCTAACCAGGCAGAAGTGTTTTTGAAGATGATGTATGCTGCATCAAGAATGAAGACTGTATCAAGTCCAGTGCTGTCGGCCATTGTTCAACGTTTCTGTCTTTATTGTACAAATTCAACGTTTATGGAATAAGACTAAAAGTAAACGGTTCTTTAAAACAGTATGTAAACACCGCTCCTGATATCAGTCACTGACTAAGAGTTAAGAAACATGATGGTATATTACAAAATTTAGTCACACAGTAGTAATATTCCCGTGCAATGATTGTAAACTAAATACACTATAAACAATTATCATAAAGCCATGTAATAAAAACTATATTTTACTGAGTCCAACTTCTCCGTTCCCTTTCATGGGTCATTCTTTTTCATGATAGTAAAATTCACACTGATGATTAGCAAGCCAGTTAATTTGTTTGGCAAAGTACAGTATATTTAGATTGACAGTCACTTTGTTTGGAGTTACATGGAATAATGTTTCTCAGCTTTTTTTTTAAAACCAGGCAAGTTGGTGAAAAACATATTCTCTCTTTTTTGGCATTCTCACCTTTAAATCAAAGTAGACACGTGCCCTAGATCACTGGTCCCACACATTCTCTTTTTTCAATGGCCTGTGGAGTTAGACGCACAGGGAGGGACGGTATCATACGTATACACAAACTGGCAGTGTATTGTTGGCCGTTGAGCACCGCCACTGGAGCAGCTGTGGTTTAAGTACCTTGCTCAGGGGCATTTACATGGTAGTTATTGAGGAATGGGAGAGTTCCTTGTTCATCTTCTCCACAAAGATCCTTCTAGCATGTCCAGAGATTCAAAGCGGTGACCCGGCTCTGAGAATTCGGCTACCGTCCGCCACCCCCTTTTAACTTGGTTAGCTCCCACTGGCCGCCTCCGCACAGTTTCAACTGGACATCATGGTACTGTTAGAAACGGGAAGACAGACAGATATAATTATTACCACTGGCACATTTACACTATGATCATAATGCTCATGTGATCAAGGCTAACAAAATGTCATCCTTTTAATGCCAAGCTGGTTTTGGGACACCCAGCCTGGAGTGTACAGTATGCATGCATGTTCAGCTTACCTTCACCAGGCTGCTGCGATGTCCCAGACTGACCAAAGTCATGCCGAGCTGCTTACAGGCTCGGTACAGCTGAGCCTCCGCCTCCTCAGTCAGAGCACTGGTGGCCTCATCCAACACTGGGGAGAAACAGAGGACAAGTGATCCGCCTGGGTCACCTTTAACAGTCAAATGTTTTATATCCAAATTCAACTTAAGATGGTCATTTAACGAGAGTGGGCAGGCAGTCCCAGCTCCTCTGAAAGTACTGCTGGCTTCTTCAAACACAAGCAAGCTCAGTGTCAGAATCACTATCATAACGACCTTTATCTGCAGAACACGGAACAGACCTGCATATTTGGGCTGTAGGTAGAAGAGGCGTGCAAAGCAGAGGCGCTGCATCTCTCCTGGAGACAGCACATCGTACCTGCAGAGAAAAAAACAGGTTCCGATTCTGTATAGTCCCACGGCGTGTTTGTGTCGATGATGCATAATACTTCTTTCTGAATATGAGAAGAGGATTGTGGGAGTGACAATTTGCAGCTACGGTGTTATGATTCATAGTTAAAGTTACATTTTCACAAAAATATTTTTTTTTGCCACTTTTTTACATTTGATACGATTCAATAAAAACAAGACTGCTAGAAAAGGATATTCTCAAGATGTGACAAGTTTGATAGAGTACAGGTATAGAGGAGTGAAGTGTCTCACCCTGACTGACTGACCTGAATTTGACTCTTAGTGACCACGACAGTGCCGTGGTAAAAAGCAGGGGACTTTCTATTGGAATCATTTTTTTCTAGTGACAGTAACATTACATTACATTACAGCATTTAGCAGACGCTTTTATCCAAAGCGACCTACATGTCATACCGTTGGCGGAGGCAGCCATGCAAGGTACCAACCTGCTCAACGGGAGCAATTTGGGGTTAGGTGTCTTGCTCAAGGACACTACGACAGATTTTTCCCGGGAGGAGCTGGACTCGAACCGCCGACCTTGCAGTTGCGGGGCGGGAACTTTACCTCCTGAGCTACTGCCGCCCCCATACAAGTATACATTGCATGCATCATATACATAGTACATCACACCATGCACCACACTACACAAACACATATATTTGCATGTCTTTGACTGTGGGAGGAAACCGGAGCACCCGGAGGAAACCCACGCGAACACGGGGAGAACATGCAAACTCCACACAGAAAGGGCTAGTTGAGATTTGAACCCAGGACCTTCTTGCTGTGAGGCGACAGTGCTAACCACT
>OMOT01027493.1:46079-63068 GCA_900312575.1 Acanthochaenus luetkenii | reverse complement strand
TTGTTACTGGGTTGTCTTAAAAACCCGCCACTACAAGTTATCGTGTTGCCTTGCCGCGGCGGAGAGGCATTTAGAACAATGAAACGACTCTTCGGGGGGCAATTAAACCTGGGCCAGGGCTGATTTATGACCCGTTTCTATGACATGACAAACTCGCTTGGAGGTGCATATTCACTCGTCTGCATGCACACGCACGCACACACGCAGCACGTCTGCAGCTAGCACAGAGAGATCGTCATCGCCTTTCCCCCCCAAAGGGCCGCGAGCCCCTCGGCCCAGCTGACCCCATACTGCACAGACACGGGGGCTCCTGTCGCTCCTCTGCACTCTCTAACGGAAAAACATCGATCCGATGGGGGAAACCAGCCCGACACCCAGTCCGGCGGGTTCTCGCCCGCGGCCTGACAGCGTCGCTCTCTCACAGGCAACAGCTCAGCCGCAGCCTCCAGTAGCCTCTTTGCTCTCAGCCCCTCAAATCCACAGTCATTTAGAAAAAAGGGAAAAAAATGGTGAAATGGCCTTTATCACAATTATGTTGACATATTTGGTGAATATATAATATATACAGGTTGTCACTATTGAGTATATTCCAAGAGGCATAACTATACGTACTGTGTACCTGACTGTAAGACGTGGTTTTAAATGCGATAGACACCATCGATGTAAAACGCCTCTAGTCAACCGCTGGTGTTTGACTGTGGAGATGAAGAGCCCATCATATTAATGTGGCAGACCAAACACAGCAGCTTGACAGTCTGATCATTATTCAGGTGCTTATTAAACGGTACATAACCTCTTTGTCTGTGCGTTACTCCTCTGCATGCACATCAGCAAGGAAAACGTGCATTTCCAAGAGTTTCGGTCTGTATGACTGATTCTTCGCCTTTGCCTGAACCTGAACCTGAACCTGAGGCGTGGTGAATACATCCAACTGCGCCCCCTGATTAGGAACTCTATTTATCATCTCCCCCAAGACCAGCGGCCAAGTAGGAGGCCTTGTGCTCAAGGGAACATTTGAAATGGGAATCCTCCGGCTTTGAGGCGCTCAGGTTCTAAATGATCGACGCAGTCTAAATGATAGAAGACTGTTGGATGTGCTACCGACCGCTCGCTTAACCAAACGCTAGTTTTCCGTCACGGTGTTATCTTCTGCTGTGCTGAGCAACAACAACGCTACTATCGCAGGGTATTAACATTCACACACACAAACTCACATACATAATATGATGGTGTCTTGTACATCATGAGTCTGTTCCCCTTTGCTCTGGGGGACATTTTGCTTCTGATCACTAATTTACATTCGTGACTATTTTAAGACGGCAAGTGATCAGCCATTGAACAGCCGATACTTTGATCTATCACTACAATTTTCAGTTAGCTAACTTTATATTCAGTTACGTTCCCGTTTTAAGCATTGTGGTCTTGGATTTACAAAACACATAAGTGGGACGATCGTTATAGAATGGTGACTCTGTGATCGTGCGATAGGCAATCTCCCAATCTACAAATCAATCCTTCTATGCCTCTTTGAATGTACTGAATCTGCCAGCAGTGTCTACGGTGTCTTCTAACAATCTGTCCTTGGTGAGAAAGATGGCGCCTCCATGACAGGAAGCATCGAGTTGAAATCCATTTTGGATGTATTCGTAGAGGAGGAGTGTGATTTGATGCCTGACTGAATGGCTGACATGTTGGCCGTCCTACCTGCCTGCACATCCTCTGCATGGAACACAACCTGCAGTTGTCCATATGCAGTCGACATCATTCTGATGGCCGAGCAAATCCAACGTTCTCGTAATCCAGCACGGATATGTACCTTGTCTATCTTCTTGTAGACACATTGTACATCGCTTTAGGGGGATTTTTCCACGGTACAGGAAGGGATAACTTCTGTCACATGGTACATTCATTCCCATAGCTGTTGTCAACAACCCGTCCAGTTCCCTGCTTCCTTGTTCATACTCATTGACATGCAGATGGAGTGACAGGAAATAAAATAGTGAACCATTGTCGAGCGAGCTAGTGGTGATGCTCTAATGAATGGGTCTGTCATGCCTGAGACAGTTTGTGACTGTGACTTGCAGCTTGCTGGCTGACACATTGGGGTGACGCCATGAGACGAGGCTTGTGGAGAGACGGGAGAGCGGAGAACCCAGATAAAGCTGCCAGCAGGGGGTCTTTGAGTTGACTCCAGGAGGGGGGGGGGCAGAGCTCAGAGTAAACAGTATCTGTTGCAAAACAACAACAACAGCAACCATGCTCCCTAATCAAGTGCCTTTATTGAAACGCGAAGCCTCACTCCTGCAGTTCCTCGCGAAAAACCCAGAGTGATTAAAAGGAAAACACATTGGATGCACCATTACACTGCTTAAATTGCATGTTTAAATACCAGCCAAGATTTTATCACATTAGATAATTAGCCATCATCGTGAAATATGGCGATGTCTAGTGAAGCTAGGCAGATTAATTACGCGAAACATCACCTCAAAGACAGACTGGATATGACACCTCTAACTTCATATTCCGTCCGTGGGCTCTAATCCATCGATTGCCATCCTAAATCCCAGACACTGGTTCGTGTTAAGCCTGGTGGGATGATAAAAGGGCAACCGCAGGAGGAAAAGTAGGCAGAGATTGTGAAGTCGAATGATTTGGGGGTTAATTCTTAATTCTCAGAAAGCGCTGGATATACAGTGTTTCCGCAAATTAATGATTTTCAACGATACAAAAGTGGAAGCTTTGCACCACATCCACTCTACAATGGTTTTAAATGAATGGAATTACATTTAGGACCTTTTTCATATTTCATATTTGAAGCTACTATAACAGTCAAATCAAGTCAGATCTCCCTCGCCCCACTCATGCACACTGAAATACAATCCCAACACTGTATTTCACCGAGATAGAAATATCCTACCATATCTACGTATTACACAACATGGAGAACATGATTGTAATCAATATATTGTTTCTAAGTCTCAGTCCTGGGCTTCTATTTCACTAGCCGGCTCAGATCTCCATGCTTCTTTATTGCCGGCCCTGCCCGATAGCCATCAGCTCAGCAGAGGGGAGAAATACTCCATGGGGAAATGTGTCTTATATGGCATTTGTTGTCCCTGATCAGAAACATGATGTATATACTTCCATGGGATGCAAAGCAATTCAGCCCATCCTATAAACATGTCTTACTGGAAGGGATACTGGGTTTTGGACACGGATGAGAGGGTGCCTGCAATGGATTGAAAGGAAACTGAGCATCGTTTAAGTTAAACACACGCGATTCAATGATTCAAATCATTCAATGATCATGACTTTGAGGAGCTGAACCGGGGTGTAGCAAATCCTCCGTCTCAGAGCGATAAGTGGATGCTAATAGTTTAAGATAATTCCCAGCTCCAGAGGTCATCCCTCGCCACTGGGTCATTTATATAAGTAGTAAACAATAATGGACCAAGAATTGATCCCTGTGGAACCCCAGTGATCTAATGTCAAGATAATATTTAAACCAACTAACAGCTTTACAAGAGAGGCCTTTGTTTTTTGTTTTGTTTATCATTGACAATGGAAAGTTAGACAACACACTCATATTATAAGTAGCAAGGCTGTGACAAACAGCAAACTGTTTCAGAGAACCTGGGAAGAACCTGTCGCCGTTTGATTAATGTGTACTTCATGCCGCCATTAACTACTAATGTTACTGCTATTAAACAGAATAGGGTCACTCACTCATTTGTTGGTTAGAACAGCTCCTTGGGTTGTGAAACATACTTCTGGATCACTGCAGCCATTCACCTACCATCTTTACTGCATAAATACTTTAATTGATGTGAAGTGGCCTAAACATTTTCATGGTATTGATGTCGTTCTTCTAAATTAGTTGAACCTTTAAAGAAAATGTATAGGCTTATTTCAGTCCTTACAACTTTATATGAAGACGGCAATTATTGGTAGAGTGCAGAGACTTGTAGTAAACTGAGCCATGACGAATGCAAGATTCATTATCAACCCCAAGGTGTTCTAAATTAAAGACAGATACATAAGATCGGTTCTAAACACACATACGCAGCTTTATTCAGTTTCCTACAATATGGGACCTGGAAGAAAGTTATTTTTTGTGATCAATTTGTATTGATTCTCCCATAGCTGTAGCACAAATAGATGTAAATCATATATATATATATATACATATATCTTTCATACATAGATTGTATATACATAGTATAACAAAGAGGATCATAAAACACCTATCTATTTGTAACACTAATAATGTTATATCGCTCAGCGGTTATGATCAGTGTGTACTGTACTGTAGCAATATGCTTTTCAGGAGCTGACTTGCAACTACCAGGATTTGAACTGCCTATCTCATGCTGGGACTGTGCTGGGTGCCACAGTCCTCATATCACTGTTCACAGTCACTCATATCACATAGCATTGTGTGTCATTTTTTACTCAGCCTTACAAATGTTTTCAATTGTTTTAGGTTCAAGCTGGGCATGATATTTCAAGATCTTTTCTTTTTTGCTAGCTTGCTAAAGAAAAAACTAACATAACAATAACACTTTGTTCAATCTGGAACTCCATTTAGACATTATGATCAATCTAGAAAGCAACTAACCACTCAAAAGCTACATTCAGTGTGACCTATCAAGTTCTTCATCCTAGTAATCGCAGCCAAACTGTGTGGGAAAGTTCAACTGTCCACCTTGAGCTTATGGAGTTTCCACCATTTGTTAGCAGTTCGGTAGGATTTGCGACTGTAGTGAAATGCCTTTATATGTTTTTATATTTACATGTCCCCTAAAAAGTATCCCCTATCCCTAGATTTTGTCAGGGTACATATTTCATGAATATTCCTAATTAATACCTACAAATAGCCCCATCCGCATTATAATTCATGCACATAAATAATATCAATATTCATGTGATCTTGAGCAGAGATAATTTATTAAGTCCTGTCTTAGTTTCCCCTCAACCCTTGCTGGATGTTGACCTTGACTGAATTATAATTTAGCTTGATTATTGGCTCAGTTGTATCGCATCAAATGATTGTAGACATAATGTCCATAATAAACACACATTGCACTGTTGATGATTGAGTTGGATTTGACAAGATACTCCACTATCAGCCTAATGCCAAAATTCCTTCCAAGATCAACTATGTTGGCAATTTCAACATCACCATGGGAGGATGGAAGTTTATTCATCGTAAAATTGTTATTCTGGTGAAGAACATGTTAGATAATGGATTGACTTTGAACGGCTCTTAAGCAATACTGCCCCCTATTGGTGACTGCTGTGTTGAGTAACCTTTGTGACAAGGCACAGTGCAGTAAACGCAATTGCAAAGAACTTTAGCCAAAATAAAGCAGCAAGGCAACTGTTTTCTTTTATGACTCTATTTAATTATAATAAATACAAACCTCTATACAAACATGACATGTATCCACATATAAAAGCATGCATGCACTATTACATTCAACAACCCTCAAAAATGAGCCACACACTCGAGCCACATCATCCTATGACACTTTCAAAATGGCCATGCCTGTGAACTGTAGATTCAGATTCAGATTGTAGCGCTGATTGTCGCAGCGTTTCCTTTACATTCATTTAGCTGCAGTGGCTCCACACAGCTGGAGGATTTGCCACCATGCTAGAGATGTAAATACAATGACAATTCATCATTTGGCCTTATTGCTCAGCTCACTCAAAAATCAACCGTTACACTTGCAACCTCAGCACAACTGTACATATATCATCATGTAAATCAAGTCAAATAAGAGCCATTCTTAAACTGCAACACCTACTGGAACCGATCCTGGTCTGGGCACCTAACCTGACACATCTTCCAAAACAATTCTTCAGGGAACACCTGATCGTCGAATCAACGTGGAGGAATGTAATGGAATACAACGTTGGTTCAAAAAGTGTGAATTATGTATCTGATATTCCACATTCATGGGAGGTGCAGTAAGAAAAAAAAAGACAGGTATGAACTTGCCCTTTTCAATTGAAATGAAATTCTGGTGTAAATTCTGTGCAACACGTAACTAAAAAAAAAGAAAAAAGAAGAAGCCTATAACTCAAGGCTTTATATCTAAAACTCATAAAACTCTTGAGATAGGAAACCAGGAAGAGCTTGGTTGGTGTTCAGTAACCTTCCTCTTCTTCCACGATGTGAGAGTGATCTATGACAAACTAATTCACTTCCTCCATCTTAGATTTACTCTTTGAGGTTTTGGGTTTGGGGGTGTCTGACTCCCCAGGTTTAGGGGAGCCAGGGGGGTCGCTGGGCGGGCTGGGTGCACTCTCCACATCAGGCTCTGGCTCAAGGGGCATGGAGGGAGCTTTGGTGGCTCCTGTAAATAACAAAAGCATTAGAGTCTGAACATTAGTACAGGGCTACTGTATGGCCACAAGATGCCAGTTTTGATAGAGCAGATACGATTTAAGATTTACATTGTGATAATCGGTGCAAATGACACCCCGAATAGACCTTAACGTAGGCCCGAGGCTTCGAGCCCTCCTTGGCCCTAGCTTGTGAGATTTCTGTCCGAGCCCAAACCAAGTCTGAGGGGTAAATGGTTTTCCTGAGCCCATAAAGCCTGGAACACATATAATGGTATTTGTATAGCACCTGAAAGGCAGGAATCTCCAGACCTGCCAGAATAGGCCCCTGAAATAGCCTGTAACAAACGAAGGAGCGGTCACGACCTACAACAAGGCAATTAACAGAACAGCTGACACACAACCTGCCATTTCAACAGCCAGTATCTCTGTCAATGATACGATTGTACATTGAATAATGACACTGATTCTATATTTACAGGGTGTATTTTTGTACATTCACAGCTGCCTCTTACAACTGGTCCTGGAATTTTAGAAAGTAGCTGGATTGGCTGAGCCGTGTAACTTAAAAAAACAAAAACGTCTGCCGATCCATTGTTCTAGAATACTTGTGCTATTGTTAACAGCTAAACAAATGTGTGGCAAACATAGCCCATCGGCTCCAGTGAAGCAAAGCACTGCCGGGCCTTTCAGCGAGAGAGCGATGACGCACTTCAACCATCGCTGCCTTGAATTGAACACCCATGTGCTTTTTCCACACTTCTGACTTTCTATGTTGCTGAGAATGTGCTGCATATTTGCTGGAGGACAGATTCCTTTTTAATGTATTCCATTTTGCTTTGGCCCATGTGACCAAAATAAAAACAACGTTTAGTCCACCTCCTGTTGATCAGTCAGACAAAATAGAGGTACATGCTGAGGGACGAGGGGTAGGCAATATTGTTAAGACAGACGAGAGACAGTCACTACGCAGAGAGGAGAAGCTTAAAAGTTCTCATTTATTTAACTGACAAATTGGAAGCTGTGTGCCATCAGCCAGTGTGACATTGGAGTCACAAACACAATGCAAGCTGAGCAATTGAGAATTAAGAGAGATCATCAGGACCCGACTCCGAGCTGCTCCTATCAGGTTTACGCATAAATGTAAAGCTTCACCTCTGACTGCTTTACAGTGCTGCTGTACTGTAGATGGCACTTGGTGGAACTGACGGAGACTAGTAACTGACCCTTTTCACAGAGCAGCACTGGTAGGATAAGCTTCTAGTAACCCCGAGGGGCCGCACCTGTCGGTAGCTGGGTGTTCTTGTTGCAGCTCGCAGCAGAAGACATGGCCTGGCCCAGGGCCTGGTTAGTGCCAAGGGGAGCGCCGGGGGTTTTGGTGGTTGCTGCCGAGCGGGGTTTTGACTTGGAGTCCTTGGCTGGTTTAGTCCACACCAGACTGTCTGCCACCTGCAGGGCAGCGCCCATCTTCTGAGCCATGTCCATTAGCTGTTTGTGACAAATATACAAAGGTAGGACTAGGAAACACGAAATGACTTTTGAAAAGGGCAATCGGACATCAAGAGCAACTGGATCTACAGTACCTCAGGATCAAACTCAACGTTGCTACTGCCGTCTCTGAGCAGGTTGACTTTCCTCTCCATGTCCTGATACTGCTCCAGAGCTCCCATCTTGTCACCATGATTGTAGAGTAAGACGGCAAAGTTCAGGTTAACCAGAGGGTTGGACCTGGAAGAGGATGACCGCCGCAAAGAAAAGACTCAACAATTCAATACGGACTCAAATTCAGATGAAGTCCCTTTCAAAATAAATCCAAGGTAAAATGGAAGAGACTCACTCATCTAGAGTCACAGCTTGTTCGTATGACCTGGTGGCATTTTCTACGTCATCCAAGTTGGTCAGGGCCACTGGTGAGAATGAGTATGATAGAGAGAGGCACTGAAATAAACTAGAGCAGATGAGGCTTCAGCGAGGCATTTTGTTGGCCAAAAGAAGCATTACGTTAGACGCGAACCAACGCCTAGATCAGTGAGGTGCCTGGGGAGGTGGGTCGTGGAGAACAGAAGGTAATGTTTTGACTAGAGAAGAACTGCTGCCACTCTCCTTGCCACAAAGTAGCAAGTTGATCTTTAAAGGCGCGATTCTGTCCGGCTCTGTTCTATTTCCATGGCTCCCTGACTCAGTACCTGCCAGCAACATGTAGAGCTCTCCCATGCGGGGGTTCAGGTTGACAGCTGCACTGAGGAAGTGGAAGGCAGAGGCGTACTGCTGCATGGTCAGGTGCACCAGACCCAGGTTGTACAACACCTTCCAGTCAAATGGAGACAAGTAGTGGGCCCGCTTCAGGCAGCTGATGGCCTGTGAGAGGAACGAAGACGGGAGAGACAAGTCAATGGCTGACAGGACTGTTAAGGCAAGTGGCTTAATAATATATGATGCCTTTCATAACTATTGACAACAGATTCGGCTGATTCTGTGAATTTGGGGCAATGACATACGGACTGAATTAATTGGCAATTTATTTACTTGAATGTGATTTCAGCTCTCTGGCTCCCTAGTTGATCAGCTGCCTTAATCTCTTCTATGGAGAATACAGTAACGTTAGGCTACCTGGCTTGCTAGTTAACGTTAGCAGCTGAACCAATAGCAAACATAGCTTCTAGCACATTACATATATACATACAGAGGCACTACATACACAACAATGTGCTTTGTTATAAAATGCAAGAGTGTAAGTATTTTACCATCACAGAAAGATTAAGCTATATCATCATATATCACTGTATGGCAGCAGTCCGTGCAAACGAATAGATGCAGAACACAGAAGTTCATTTGACGTGATCAATATAACTAATAACACAACTTTTACTTCTTTACAAAATAAAAACCAATTAGATACTGCTCAATAAAGAACAAGCTCCATTTGTACAAAATGATTTTCACAACACCATAACAAATAACCATAACCCAGCTGAGTTTGACTCTTAAAGACCATGGGCCCATAACATCCGCACTGTGGTAAAAAAAAGCCTATGAATTATAACACTACTGAATGAATGCGACACTTTATCGGCTTCAATTGTTTAGAGTGGTACCTTCATTCAGTCCTAGATTGATGAAGACCAGGGAATCCATAAACAGCATTACTCACAGCTACGTATTTCTTTTTGCCAAAGAAGCACATGCCGATGTTGTTCCAGAGAGGCGGGCTCTCGGGCACAGCGCACGCTGCCACCCGGTACTTGTTCATGGCCACATCAAAGTCGCCGTGGGTCTGCATCATACTGCCTGCAGCCAGGATAGCCTGGGAATCCATGCAGTGAGATATTAGAGGAAGAAGCGCCCTTTGAAAGTCCAATGTCCAATGCATTGCCTGCAGGTAGTTGGTTGTTCACGCACCCACTTACCGTATAGTTGTTGGGGTCATAAGTGAGGGCATTCCCAAGGTGCTCAAACGCTTTTTGGTATTTCCCAAGCTGAGAAAACGAACATAGATAAGCACATAATCCATTTTCTTTTTGAATGTTTCTGACAGCTAAATCACTGATGCACAGAGTCTTCTCACTGAAAACGTACAGAGGTTGTATAAAAATGAACCCACCTGCAGAAACAGCAGACCAAGAGTTGTCAGCAGTTCAGTATTTTCCGGAGAGAACCTGGATTGAGGATAATAATACCTCAAATGAAAAAATGTCACTTTATTTGTTTTGTTTTATTTGTTTGTTTGTCTGTACGCAAGATATCTCCAAAAGTTATGGATGGATTGGGATGAAACGTGGTGGAGAGAGAGGTTATGGGACAAGGACCAATTGATTCCATTTTGGCGTGGCGGAGGTATGCGCTCTACCGAGTGCCCTCTAGTCTATGCCTGTAATTATATTTAATGCCTGCACTTATTCTCAAGCAAACATAGTTGATATTCTGTGAGTCTGCTGATTATTCAATCTGGGTTTGATTCAGCATGATTGTGGAATATTAATTATGACCTGTGGGGGGGACTTCAAGAAAAGACTGTAGAGAGGAGATGGAGAGCAGAGAGAAAGAGAGAGAGAGAGAAAGAGATGAGACTCAAAGTGGTTCGTCTCATTGAAAGCAACACCAGTGTTGGGGAACCTGATTAATTCATTTACCCCCAACAGGCGGTAGCCATAATGAGGCCAATTATAGACACTGACTGTCATTTCCTTATTAACACCACTGCTTAATGGTTTAAATATTCAACAAAAGAACTAGAAATGAACTGAATTTATAGTGGACTGAAAAGAACCCTGGGTAAAATGTGTCTAAGTTAGAACATTCTGTGAAATTGAAATGAGCTCCAATGACAGGGGGAAAAAAACTAAATGAATCTAATGACTTTCCCTTGTAATTAAAAGTGAATTTTTTAAAGAAAGAGAAACCCAAAGTAACCATCTTCTTTTTCTCATTTTCAAAAATACATCTACGTTTACCGTAATCTTTTATAGTCTCTCAAATGAATTCCATCATGAAGAAAATTGCCATGCTGCGGCTGAGCAATTATTAACATTCAAACGGTTGCCTTAATATTTGGCTTGCTATGAAAAAAAGGATGCCGTGGTAAACACTTCCAACTGCATGACCTTGATATGTAATCATTTCAAGGTTTTGCAGTAATAAGTTCCTAAATGATGATCATTAGGACTCATCAGTCAGGTCTTCCAGTTAAGCAGGTGGTTGGTTTAAATAAAAGGTGTTTCTAGGATGTCTTCTTGGCCAGTTTAATTCAAGTGACTCCTCTCCAAATGTAACATTTTTACAGGAGAAATTCTTCCTCGTGCCTTTTTAACGTTGTCCACGTAGTAACTGTACTTACTCCACTGCACTCTTGAACACTTCAATGGCCTTGTCAGTGTCTCCAGCCAGCAAATGAACCTTCCCAAGCGTCATGAAAGTCCTGTCGTGTTTGTGTAACTGGAGAGCTATGTTTAGCTGCTCCTCAGCCTGAGAGACACAGGGAAGGGGATCAAATCACCGGGCCATGACTGTGTGACGTGTATATTGTTGGTGAAACAAGCGTACTCACATTTTTGAAGTCTTTTACGAAGGAATAGCACACACCCAGATTATGGCTGATCTCCTGAGGTAAGACAAGGTCCAGTTATACATGGGGCGCTAAACTCATTAGGACTGGATACAGGCTAACCCTGACTTCCACATACAGCAGTTATATTATACAGTAATTGACTGCACATTTCCACAATATATGATTACTGATCCTGTCTGACTTGTTCAACGCATATTGTTGCCACTCCTGTCTACGCTGCACAGCCTTCATAGTCTGCACAGCCCTCAATCTGTTTGGAAGAATAATCTGGATGTTGTTTCGTACACGATGAAAAGATGAGCAGTCTACGTCAACAAAAACACTGTGGGCCGCTTCAGTCACAGAAAGGCATGTGGGAGTGGTTGTGTTTCAAGGTATTAGCCAGACACTCACGGGTTCCTTGGGAAACAGAGATATCACAAGCCAGAAGTTTTAATTTTGCAAAGCTAACAAGCCTAAGCCGTGTTTTTTTGGTGTGGAAAACCTTATGTTCTTTGTTGATAAGCCGTTCTACAAGTGGGGAAATGAACTTGAGTCGGGGCATTTCCCATTCTAAATGTGGGGAAAATGTGTGGAGAGAAATGTGCTTTCATGGTGTGCATTTAGAGATGCCTCGATATTTCTTAGACGAAGTAGCAACTCAATACAAGAATGGTTATTTTCCTTTACCCAGTCTTTCTCATTGAGCCTCGCAGCTTCATGGTAGAATTCAATTGCTGCCTTGTGCTTTCCCAGCAGAAAACTAGAGAAAGAATAAATAACAATAATTCAAACGACAAATTAACCCAACTTAATCACTGGACGCTGAAAAGCAATTATTAAAATCTTGTATGTAACAGTGAAAAATAGCAAATAGCTAATTGATTAATTTACCATAAAATATGTAAATGTCTTCAGCCCATTACTGACCCTCTGTTGAGTTATTATCACTGCACTTTTCCTCATGCGTCTCTTGTCTTGTTAGCTAATGAAAGAGGGTTGCTGTGTGGGCGGGGTACTCACAGTGATCTGGCCACTTGCTTGAGATTGTCAGGGCTGCTGGGATTGAGGATGACACAGCTCTGGAACAGCTCCAGGGACTGTTGGATCTTCCCCTCCAGGCGCAAGATTAGTGCTGTGGCAAGAAAAGACAAAAAGAACACAAAGAAGGGATTTTCATCTGCATGGAGAGGAGTTAGAAAAACAAAACACATTAAAAAATCGAAGGCACAGAGAGCAGATGTTTGGGGAGGTAATGATGCATTGGGAGGCTTGGGTGTCGAGTTCCACAGAAGCCCTTTTTGTTACAGCTGTACTTCTACGTGCTAAATATGTGAGGAGGAACAGTGATTATGAAAACCATGGCTTACCGTGAACATATATGGCATATTCACACATCCCATTGGTCTCCTGCAGCTGGTCTTTGATGATTGCCTAGGTTGACACAAACAAGGGAAACCATGTCCAGAACTGAAGTATGACGTCAGTTGCAACATAATTGGAATAGGAATACTGCAACAACTGTTGTCTACTAAGCCTAGTGAGATGAACATCTAATGCCCTGCAGAATAGCAACCTCAATTAGTTTCACTTACTACACAACATGCAATCTCAACCAAGTCAGACTTAATGTATTTCTGTCAGGTAAAGGAGATTAGCAGACCCCGTTTTTCTGCACCGGCATCTCAACAGATTGAGAGTGAGGATTACATCTCTGTAATCATTTGACATAAATTAGGTTTCCTGAGACCAAATGAGGAGGAGGACCCCAGTAATACATCTGATGTGTTAGGGAGATTTCATTAAGTATTCATTTCATTAAATGTATTATGTATGTATTGTGTACTTACCACACTTTCATGTGGGGATTTGAGTGGAATAAGGGAATTGTAAAGTACAGTGTTACCAGGAACTCTCCAGCTGCCAGGCATTCATTATCTTCATCTTGTCTGTGCACATGAAAAGGTCAATCTGACCAACGCTGAACACAGACGCCAGGGAATGACCGACTACACGACCGGGAGGACGGAGGGATGGGGATTCCTCACCTTACAGGTCTCATAGTCTTTGCGGATATAGTGCTGGTGGATTAGCCAGTTCCTCCTCTCCAGAATGGGAAGATCTGGAGCTGGGAGGAAGAGAATATATACGGCGAAATTCTGATAAACTTTACAGCATACTACACTTTACAGTTTAGATAATGTCTTTGATGGCTGAATATATCATCCTGAAAGCGCCCTCCTTTTGCAGCCGATAGCACGCCTCTGATCTGACAGTCAACGCTTTAACACCAAAAACCTCAGGCTAAACAAACAATAATCAATTCACCAGCCACACTGTAAATGTCAGCTTGTTAGCATGCTTTTAGTCACAAAAAGGGACTTTTCTCTGTCTCTCTTTTAATGTCTAGGCAGGTTAAGATATTCTCCTCGTTGCCAAGGCAACAGTGTCTCTAGCAAGCCAGGTGCTTGTGACAGAACAGAGAAGGTATATATCGACAGACAGAAAGAGGGAGGATGAGGGAATGAGCAGTCCAATACAAAGCCAGCTTTAGAAGGGTTAGGTAATCCCAAGAAGCAAACCACAACGCTCCAAGTCTTCTTCCCAATAGACAACATTCCATTTCAGAAGGCAGCAATTGTAATTCTAAATCGAGTGAGTTTGATTCTGGTAATCCTGTTATCTTGCACCTACTACCTTCCATCCGAGGCTAAAAATAGGATTCAAGGCAATGTGAAATGAAGAACTAGGCTGTGACTGACACTGGGGAATATAATTAATGAACGGCCTGTGTGATTTACACTAAAGCTCCCTTCTGTTTTTATCTGTAAGCCTTTAAAGCAGTGCTCTGGTGATTCGCAGCCAGAGCCCTTTTCCATCCACTTCATAAAAATCCTCTCCATCGCTGAGTGGGAAACTGCACGGGTTAGGGTTAGCATCAACATTCAGAATGGCCCTATTTGTAGCGACTTAATCCGCTTTCCTCCTGCTGAGACAGCAATAATATTCTTGTCTCTGGGTTTCAGCCGTGGCCCTGTGAAACTCCAATGTCCACATATACAAAGCTGGGCAGATTTGTAGAGGAGAGGGGGGATCCACATGTGTGACATGTATTCCTGCAACTATGAAAGGAGGGTAGAAAGGAGCAAGGAAGAGGAGCGCAGCGTGCGGCCTCCTAAATATAGCCCTGTGAAAAACGTCATCCCCAAAATGGTGGATTTCGCTCATTGTTGTGTATGATCTGGCAAGGACAGATTTGCCTTCCGTGTGCTTTAACCATCTGTTAAAAGGGCATAAGAGCAGAGGAGCGACATGCTGAGATCAAAAGACACATGGGGAGAATATCGTGAAAAATACAATGAAAATGAGTTAGGAAGTTTTGCAACAAAAACTTTAGAACACAAAGGAAGAACCCTTTGGGGTGTTTAGCATACCAGCTTTAAACCTCCTTTCACACTTCAATACACTCCATATTTACTTTTATTGCTAATTATTTTCACATGTGGCGTTGATGATGCCACAATTCACTATAGCAGGAGCTCTGAAACACTTTGTGTTCAATGCACCTCATTTCCATTGTATTTTTAACTCAGTTGCCTGAAATTATTGCTTTGATACGGTTCATATCTTTTAAAGGTAAGTTCCACATTTTGTTTTAGTGAAGTCAATACCCATTTAGTACATTCTTTATACTCAAATCTTTACACTCAAACTTTTGTTGTATACTTTGTCCTACTTTATACTTTTATACAGCTTTTTCAGACTACTGTAATTAATTATCTTTTATGATTATTTTTCTCTTATACAGGTATATATTCCTATTAGGTGCCACAGACATGGGCAGAATAGACAATTATACTGCAATTAGACTTAAACTTGCTGAGTTAAGGAGCTTTCAGTACTATTCCCATACACGTCTATTGTATTAACCATTTCAAACTCCAATCTTTGCTTTTCTTACTTCATTACTCAATACATATCACTTTTCGACTAGATTTCTCTCCTCAAATAATACTAAATACTCGTACTAAATGCTTGTATACTATGCAAATGGTCACAGCATGAAAACAAAATCCTGTGAATATGGAATTAACTGGTTAATTGAAAATGAGGCCATAAATATGATGGTAAAATGTACGGAATATAACATAATAAACATTTTCCACACAGAGAAACATCTGGAACATGGCTCAGAGTATACACAGCTTCTCCTAGTTGGGGACGGTAGATAGAAGGGTGAGGGTGACATCTGCAGGAAGATCCGTTCAAAACCCATTTTGTTAGTATCCTTAACCAGTGAGAGACCAATGAGGGGATTTAGTTTATCAACTTAAGGGTGCAGTTCTTGATACGGTTGGAAATTTGCTTACAAAACTAATGGGTTTGGTAAACATGAATTGTGAACTTAATGAAATAATTTAGTAAGGAGACATGCTAGTAGTAACACATTTACTGTACCTTTAGGGGCCCTGCGTTTCTTGGGCTCAGTAGCTACTGGGAGCTGAAATATACCAACACAACAAGAAACAAGAAAACGATTAATAATAGCATGTGGAGCCCTGAATTGCTAAAATATTACTAATGTATACTGTACAAAACACGTGTACGTATATGATATTTGTGTGCATGCATATATATGCACTGTATGTACGCACCATATACACACGTATATGAGAATACAGAGAGAGAGAGAGAGAGAGAGGGGAGGAGAGAGAGAGAGACAAGCTACCAGTAAATTGAAGAACCAGTAGCCTTAAAAAGGCCCAGTGGAATCACAAGGGTGTGTTGGGTTTCGTTACAGTTGTGTGCTGCATAAAAACTGATGGGTGGGTCCAATAGCTGGTGGATGTATATTCTTTGTTCTATACGTAGACAGCATGGGTTACAGAGGACCACAACATATAGAGCACAGTATCGTCTGCATAGCACTGCATTTACAGCTACTCGGTTCAGAAACATCCATCATTTAGAGTGAGTGTATAATAACGTGCAGTATCATTACGGACATGACGGGGCAGATTGATATCTATTGAGAAAATGGTTTCTAGACAGGAATGAGGGAAGTTAATAGACTAGCTGTATCGTTGTTCAGTTATTGCGCCAAACAACATGGTATGTAGCTAGACGCACGCATGCGCGAGAAGACTCTTCGCATGTGATTCACTGGTGGACTCGTGTGGAGTCCGGTCCGTGACGTCTCAGAGCAACGTTCATCACACTCCTCATGTGACCTCACCGCAACGTCTTCCTGCGAAGCCAGCCTCCGTTAGTTAGCGCACAGCTGCAACGTTAGCCAACGGTGCTAGCTGTTAGTTAACGTTACGCATCTCTGACTTGACAAGCTAGCGGGTTGTCTAACGTTACCCGTCTTCCGCCGGAGGAGTGAGCTCAGAGACGGAGCTCACGGCAAGTCGCCGAACAACAGCCTAATTAACTTAGCTCCGGCTCAACGCCAGGTTAGCCAGCCGATGCGAGGCAGCTAACACTCGTTAGCATCGGACGTTAGGCAACACGACACTCGGCGCTACGCTTACGCAACATCCACCGGCGGGTTCGCGTGTATTCGTGCAACGTTAGAGGAAACAAAACACTTC
>OMOT01027493.1:33493-45987 GCA_900312575.1 Acanthochaenus luetkenii | reverse complement strand
TCAGTCAGATATCGCAACATGGGATTTGATATCAGACGACTTGGACTCGGGACAGAGTCCATGTTGTGAAATATGGCCACAGTTAAAGATCAAAACAAAGACAGTGGAGAAGAGACACTACAATGTTTGTTTACTTGTTGGGTTCTGCCGGAAATTGAAGTAATGTTGCATCTCACCGATCTTCGATGTTAAAAACCCTGGGGAAATTACGTTACTGCTGCATTCCTGCATCATTAATGGCGGACATGTTTACTGTTGCCTTGTTACTGATTGGCCCAGAGGGGGGCCCGCATCATTCATGGTGGACATTGCTGTTGCCTTGTACCACTAGATCCCTATGGAAATATAACATTCTTTACTTAGCATCAACAAAGTACCAATCTTCAAAAGAGAATTTAGCAATTTATTGAATATTAAGGTCAACGAGAACAAATTTCCAACCACATCTGATCCCTCCAATAAAGTTTTAAATAGGTCGCCAATATGTACAGCACACCTTAATATACACATTCTGATTGTCAAAGGGAAACTCCACCATAAAACATTTTCTCCGGAAAGAATGACAACAGTCAATATTGTGGGAGAGAGGCTGATGAAAACCAGAGGAAACTAACATTTGGCCTAAACAAACTACAGTGATTCAACGATACAGTAATGAAAGATCTGAATTTGACAGTGTATATTCACAATGAAAAGTGTAAATAAACAGTTAACTAACAGCTAACAACTCAGCTAGGAGCTAGTGCAAGTAAAGAGCTCTAGGCTATTACTATACCTGCGGTGACAGACTGCAACATGTTTATTAATACATCTCAAACATCAGTGTTGTGGTGACTTTTGTCTGCAAACTCACTTCAGACAGATGGTCATCAATAGGTCTATTAAATGTTCTTTCAGCTCATTCATTCACTCGCGTCACTATTAGTAAATGTGTACTTTCTCTACCATGAGCCTTTTCAGTAGTTTACCCTACAGCAGCTTCACATAAACAAACCCTTACCCAATCTTTAACTCTTATCAGACTACAGCTACATACGATGACAGAACATAACAGTACGGTATTATGAACTCAATACGATGTCCCATGTTTCCCGTCAACGTACCGTTTCAGTGAAATCACGCGTCTTCATTTGACCATCTTAAGATGCATTTGTCTCACTTCATCTGGTTCTGATTTAACAGTAAAAAGAAAAACCTTCATCCCTTCACCAATAATCAGCTTATTCTATACACAGTATTATACACATGAAAACTTAAAAAAACTGCTGGACATTTTCAGCGAGCAATACATTCAGACATGCAGCAATTCCTCTTATCAGTAGTGTAGCATGTTCTATTATTTAAGTGTATTGACCTTTGATTCTCACTTCCATACAATTTTCAGCCCGCGTCCCATTTTAAAGGGCCTGAGAGGACAGTAAGGAGAACAAGATAGTATTATAAAGAGTATTAAAGTGTGTATGAGGCAGAATGATGGATTGGTTACCTTGCTGCCATAACGATACAATAAAAATATAAGTACATTATCAAAAGGATATCATTCACCAGCATCAAAACATTCTCACGTCAAGTTTGCTTTTTATATATATTACAAACCTTTTGTGCTGTGTTTATACTTGAGGCCCCAGTTCATTTTAGGCCTATACATTATTTCTACAGTAACAGTGGGAGAGAGCACAGTCCTAATACTTTTCAACAGCGTCCTTATACCCACAGCCGAAAAACAGTGACAGGATCCAGATAAATGTACTTTCACCAAACCCCACTTTCCCTCAACCTGCCTCGTCTACTTCATTTAGTGATTTCCTTTGTTTCCCAGAATGACTTTCGACCACTCCCAGAGAACGGGTGTGAACTTGTTGCATTCAGCTGGGGGTCATGCATACGGGTGGAGAGAGCGATAACGATAGCCAATACGATATCGACATTCTGGGCAAGTATTCATATGCAGGCTACTAGCCTGTCGTCTCGAACACCCTCCCCATATTTGGGTTAGTGAAGAGTGGGGACGACTCACTGCGCCGATCTGTGGGGCATTAGGCGGCGTTCACATGAGCATTTGCGATACGACAAAAAGAACATTTCAATGAGACCTGTGCATTGACAGATGACATGGATTGACGGAGCGCAGTGTATGAAAACCTCGCAACCCAGCCCGTCAAAATAAAAGAAGCTTAAACTAGTGTAACTTTTGACGGCGCGCAGGTAAACGTCATCCGCTTACAGACTTCATCAGCCAATTACATTTGCACAGACTGCTTCAAACGCAACCTAGGTGGTTTCCATGCCAACTTGTCTGTCAATGTGACGGACGCCAAATGTCCCATGTGAATGCCGCCTCAGTCACTGACTAGTGGACTAGAAACATTTCCCTGATCACGAATGACTCCTTTTCTTTAATCATTCAATTAAATCAATTCAATAAATAAGCAAACCCCATATAAAAATGAGACGCCATTGAAGAGTATTGGGACATAAGAAGAGACTAGTCGTAAGCGTTAAGAATTCTGGGAAAGATTGTGCAAGCCTAGTTCCTCTGGAAGGCTCCCTGGACAGTGGAGGTGGCGGCGCTGGTTGCGGCGCTGGTTGCAGCTGTCTGGAAGGCTCGGTTGGTCAGCACCCCCTGGGAGAACTCAAACTGGGCCTTGGTGAAGCTGGCTCCCGTCCTGCGATACTTAGAGTGGACCTGGATGAATGGGATGAGGGACACATGTTAGCGCTGTGCCAATTTTACAAACCACAGTTCCGCCTGTGACTAACATAGTCCACTATCACTTTGAACGTCACCTATAGGCTCCACCTCACTGAAGTAGCACAAGCAGACGGTGAAACCCTGTTAAACGGTTCCTTTATAGTTCAAGCCATGGTATACTGGCTGCAGAGGCCATTTTTGGCAGGTGCGTACGGACAACAGGGCACATTTGTCACTGATGTGGAGTATAAATAAGCAAACAATATGAAGTCACATTGAGTATACACAAATTTGTACCATCCGTTCTCATAAGGCTGTCAATTTGCATTGTACCATTTTCAGAAGGATGACGGCCAGGACCGCATTAACGGTGAAGAAGCCTGCCACCACCATCATGACCACGGCCACGGCCAGGTTATGACCGATCATGGAGATCGATGAGATCCACCCGCTGTCAACAATACAGACGCATACAAACAGAAATGACTGTCGGCTCACATTTTCACAACAAAGAATGTGTGCCGTTCATCAACACGGTACACAAAAGCATTTGTTTGACATTAAAGAATAGTACTGACAAAAATGACGAGTTAACATGCTAAACTACAGCAATGACTAATGGAGAAGCATGAAGCTTGAAAATGTGAACGATGAAAAGCCTACTATGTGAAGGAGAAAGGGAGCCCAGAGAGAGAAGGTCCATCACACCTACAAAGCAGACTCCAGATAAGTTAGGGCAGCAGGCATCTGTCAAAGAGACAGTAAGAGAGGAGATCCAGGACAGGACGCATAGACAAACACACAGGTGTGAATAGAGACACACACTGACCCACATCTAAATCTACCCCAAGCAGAACGCACACATACTCACTAATGGAAATAGCTACCCGTTGTTAGTGGTGAACAACAGCCACATGCATTCACACCACACATTCAGCCTTTCACCCCAACACGTGGATGCTCGTTCACTTCCGAGGCCGAAAGGCTCCCACTGACCTGTTGCCCCACTTGGGGATCCCCACAGTCTGGATGATGTACACTGCCACTTGGAAGAAAAACACAAAAAAGAAGAAGAAGAAGCTGAAGGAGCTGTCAGACCTGGGGAGGAAAAATAAAAACACACAAATAAATGGCACGTTACTCATGTCATTTAAGATTTCATCGATTCATTTACTGTCGGATATTTAATTCCTATCAGGGAGGCTCAGAAAAGAGCACGAAATGCAGATTCAACTGCTTGTACAACAAAATAGTTACACAGGACGCCTTTTAAAATGGGATGCGGGCTGCAAACTATGGAAGTGAGAATCACAAGGTCAATACACATAAATAATAGAACATGTTACACTTCTGACAATGGGAATTGATGTATGTCTTAATGAATTGCTCACTGTTTGAAAATATTCAGTTAAAGTTTTCATGTGTATAGCTAGTACTGTATGTAATGCAATACAAACAACATTTCACCATCATATCAATATCTATTAAGAGAACAAACAAAGCAGCACGAGGCTAGTAAAATAGCGTACCTGAAGGCCTTGTAGACAGGCCTGTACCAGCAGATGAAGGCGACAGGGGTGAAGAGGATGAACCAGAGGATGGACAGACCGAAGTCCACGCCGTACTGAGAGTCTGCTATGAAGTAAGCCAGGCAGGCCATCACGTTCAGGAAGAGAGTGGTACTGTGGACTGGAGACACACAGGGAACCAATGAGCTGGACTGAAGATGGCGGAATGGGAACCTCTATGCCTGAGGTTGTATTTACGCTATAGTAGGTAAACCTAAGATACTATAGGTATTTTAAAAGGAGGGAAAAAAATACATGATCTTGGTCCCGGAACCCGGAACACAGTACTATAGATGCCACCTGGATTAGTTTACATACCGTTAGCACCTGGCGACTACAACAGGTCATCCAAACTATCCCACAGATCAGTGACTACAAGCACTTTCATTTTCCAAAGCCACATTATTTGTTGTGTCAGGTGGTCAGTTTTGAGGGAATACTGCAATGCACGGTGTACTCACACATCCAGAGGTAGTACATTCTCTTGCAGAGCTTGCGGTACTCCTCAGGGATTTCCTCATCGAAGTCCTGGTAGAAGCAGGGGTTCACAGGGAAGAACTTGGGGAGAGGTGGCCAGTTGTTTTCTCGGGCTGACACACACAAGGATTTCACAGCTGGATTAACATTTTGATTGCGTGCAAATTCTCACGGTTCACATGTATGTAGTATGTATACATGTAACTACTTTAAATGCCACTGTACAGGGACACAGGGTCAATGTGGCAAATACTTTGGGGACCACACACTCCCACCAGCAAGAGGAAGGGTTAAAGTACTATCCATCTGACTAAATGTAACAAACATAACCTTATTATACAGCAGATTAGAAAAAGCTGCAGAGTATTTGACTGGTGTACTTCAGAACCAGCAAGATGTATGGTGTGTGTGTGTGTGTCTCACCACTAGGGCGGCGACTAACGAGTTACCAGAGACCAAAGTGATGTCTTAACATTGCTTAATAAGTCTGAGCAGCAGCCAAAAATACCCCAAAGTATTCATTTTACAACGATATGAAACGGAGAGAGGCAAGCTAATCTTAGCATTTGTGGCGCCGTAACCAGCAAATGTTTGGTATTTTTTTACTAAAATAAAAACTACAAAGCGATTCATTTTCTGCTGATCGACTTACGGTTTTCATCACTACTCACCACCAGCGTTTAGAGCTCTGCCTAAGGTCTGCTCCTTTAGCTGCTGCTCCATCTGGTCCAGCTTCGCTGCCTTCTTCTCCAGCTCCTCCTGCTGTTTGATCAGGCTGGCCTGGGCGGCAGTCGCAGTCGCCTGGTGGATGGCAAGAGCTGTAACTCAACGACACTGTGTGCAGCATCGTCACCGCTTCGTTACAATTCTCTGCCACGTCCCTCCCTAAAGTCCACATTTTGGGACCCGTGTGAAACGTCAACCGTCTCTCGTTTCATTTGCAGGTACTTCCACCTCCGTCAGACGAACACAGCGGATACCGGAACACATGGAAACGCTCCTGTATTGGCAAGCATCTGCTGAAGGTCTCAGGGAGAGCCGTAGGATTTAGCCATTTGTACCCATCCACATACTGTATGCATAGTTCAATAACTACCCATAACGTGTCACTGTTTGCACAATGCTATGAAACATGTTCCGTAAGCGTTGGGTAGAAGTATCCCGATCATTTTATTTCTCTAGACATACCAATTGTTAAAAAGGAAGTGGAACATACTTCCAGCCCGCTCTGTTGTGAACACAGGATCTGTCAGGAACAGTTTGGTAACGGATTCACACAAACGATCCCCTAAGCAGCTATGATTCTGTTCATTACAGGCTTATTACACAACGTTTCCCCCCCAGGGCTCATTCATTCCCGCACACCTTACAGCCCCCTCCATACCGACTCCTTTTGTGGTTTTGTGCCTTTTAACTGACTAAATAAATGGAATCACATTTAAGGTCAAAACAGCGGCGCGTCATTGGTGTCCTCGTCTTTTGGGATATTCAGAGCCACTGCGAACTCCCAGCGACGGATCCTTTCTCAGCGGCTACGCACCGGTGAGTCGATCTCTGCTGACGTTTCAAAATGGCTGAGCTGTGTTCTCACCCCTTCCTACTTGTGCATGTGTGTGTGCGTGTGTGTGTGTTGCTCACTTGTGCGCTCTGCTCCACTGAGGTCTGTATCACGGCGGCTTGAGATATGGCAGCAGAGATGGGGATGGTCGTAGCGTGGTTCGTTCCCTGTGAAACAGACCCAACACTGCTTATTGGAATGACTACAAACACACACCGCATTAGTAGACATCAGTATTCAGCGTCACAGGTAGTCTTAAGTGAGCAGCTGAGCAATGCTACAGCATCTGCCAAAGAGGTGGCAAAACCAGAGGAGCTCACCATTCCACTTTCTGAAAACGGGTTGAACTCCCCCGCCGTTGCGGTTACCGTACCGGTGACTTCTGTGACGGAGACATCCTGAAAGACACAAGAGACCACAGGCAGGCTTCATCACGTGGGGTCATAATGGAGTCAACAGTCCTCCTTAGGCGCTCGAGACGTCCAGCCGCTCCAGGAGGACGACCTGCAAGTTGACTTGTCACATCACACAAACTACCAACAGGCTCCTGGCCTAGGGGCCTAGGGGCCTAGGGGCCTAGGGGCCGACGTCGTCTCAGTGAAGACATCACTTCATGGCTTTGAACAAACAAAACGTGTTACTACGTTACACGAAAGGGACACAACACGTTGACCCACATCTACGGTGGCCTGCAGCGGTTAGGATGTGAAAACACCAGGACGTGACGTCACATCTACAGTGCAGGTAGAGTAATAACCATACTTTACGGTAAAGACGTGAACGGACACACGGACTACATATTAAAAGGGCACGTCGTTAAAAGACAGCAGCGTCAGGGTTACAGCATCCCACCTCTCCTTGCGGGCCTGCTCAGGTGAGTCCGACACGAACCCTCACAAACACACCGGGACCGTAAACCTCCAGGAAACACCGCTGAGGCCGAACCCAGCGACCGACCAAACAGGTTTGGGTCGCGGCGTACCTTTCGTTTTCTTCTGAAGGAGTCAGTGAGAGTCTCACCTGGAACGGGTTCACGTCCACCGGATCTGCGAACGGGTTGCTGTCAAATCCCGACATTTCACGGGACAGTTGATCCTAAACGAAGTAAACGCCAGACGGCTCCGGTCTCGCTGCTGCTGCTGCTGTGTTGCTGCTGCTGCTGGTGTTGGCGGCGCTGTGACACGGGGCCTCTGCGCATGCGTCACCCGATGAGGTGGACCGCGTCACCGGAGGCGGTCCCGAGTCTTGTCCACTGGAAACCAGGTCGACTCGGTTTCCAACGCTCGGCTCTCGTTACAGACTGAGCGGCAGACGCCCGTCCCCGACTCTAGTACAACATCTAGTCCACTATGGTAACTGCGGTGCTCTTTTGACATTTTAACGACAGTTTCCACCGCTTGACTGCCTTCAGGCGCCGTGACATGAACGACGGAACAAAACGTCAAGTCATGGTGAAGTCAATGATCAACTGAAAGACTAAACGTGCCTTAGTTGTTCTGAAGTCCATTTATGGTTTATTGTGGCACTGCCAGGTTTGAGAGGTGATGTATTCCTAACACTTTCATTTTTTATAATTAACAATAAATAAGTATACTTGACACCAAGCCAACAAAACCAAATGTAAACACCTAATTTCGTTGGCTTGGTACCAAGTATACTTGGTATATATTTACATTGGAAGCGTTCCAACAGTTGTCATTTCAGAAGTAGACATTTTATTGCAAACATGTCTACTTTCACCAGAGGCAATTCAAAATGGACTCCCAACCACAGACATCACCTTTTCGTAATATACTTTTTTGGTAAATGCAGCAGACACATGATCCCCTGGTTGAGCATCTCTCACTCTCGTATGCTCAGTCAAATGGCTTTTTAGGAGAAGCAGCACTTGAGGGATGGAAAATGTGAGCGAGATGGACACCAGGCAGGTACAAAAGAAAACACAGGGAGCTTTTATTACCCATTCTTCCACAGAGGAAGGAGTGGCGTAAACTCTAGGTCTTGTTTCATTTCCTGGAAGGACGCAAGAGATCCCCAAAGCAACACTGAGGCACCCGAGGACTAAAATGATATCATGAAACCCGTTCTTATCAAACCGTTTGGTGATACGGCTGGTGCGGCACAGCGGTGTGGAGGAGGGCCCCGCCCTGCTTATGAATGGTAGTGGAAACAATGATAACGGGTCAACTATTCCAACAGAATGATCTGACATTACCAACAAAACCGTGACAAATGCGTATAAAATACTCATTAATAAAGACAAAAGACGAGATGGTTTTATGTTCTTGTTTGGTTGCTATTGAGCAAACACGGAGACAGTTGGCTGGGGGTGTAACAATAGGTTTCAAGAAAAGAATGGCATTTTTGTCCACTATACTGTACATTACAATTGTTGTATGGCTGTTAAAGCAGTGAATGCATGTATTATTATTTTTTATACACATCCAACTTTCTTTACAGAGCTGGGATCCCCTTGGCTGGAATACACACCAGCTAACTTGGTCCCTTTGATGGCGGTATTTCCCTTGTAGGGGGGGGGAGGGAAGCAGCACAAACGTAAAACACATGAAGTGGTTTTCTCACACATATACAGTACATACAGTCACGCATGAGCGCACGGCACATGCACACGCACACATAAACTCAGCCATATCTCTCCAAGATACTCAAAAAGATAAATATTTGATTCAACTATCCAGCAGTTACTGGTGTTCCGGCTTTGTACAGTATTTATACCTGTATAATATAGTTATATAGAATTATAGTTTCTGTGACATTAAAATTTATTAAATAGGCTTAAGGGAAAAAATCAATGTTTCATAACAGAGCGACCACTGCTTACACTGAATGTTACGAACTGTAAACGTATAAAGCAGCTAATGATTGTGAGCTCTCCAAGTTCACGGAGACTGCACCATCAGTGACTCTGTTGCCTGATTTCTTCTTATTCATTGTAGCGCACTACTTTTGCTTTTCAGCTCCGGAACATTCCCTGATGCCGAGTGGTCTTCCGCATATTCCGACGTTCCCTTTTCTCTGTCCTCCTGCTCAACGTGTCTCCGCTTGGCGCCGAGTAAAGAGCTGCCAAGGCACTGTGAGAGCATGGGCGGCAGTTAAGTCCACAGAAGAGCCCTTCCACTGACTGGTTCCTGTCCATCTGCCAAACACCTTTCCCGTCTCTGGAGGTGGAAACACTGGGGGACAATTTTCTGCAGACTTTAACAAAGAAAGGCTAAGCAGGAGTGGTTTGAGGAGGGGAGATCGGCCGCCATTGTGTACCTCCCTGGGAGAGCGTGTGTGCCTGCCAGGGAGTTGGATAGGGAGTGCTTTGGTGTCCCAGTGTCCTTCATACCATGAACTCGTTGCTGCCGTACAATACCAGCTGCTGGGGTATATCTGGTGGATCCCTGCTGTGGCCACCGCCTTCTCTGGGGTGCCTCAGGGTTGAATGCTTGGCCCCCTTAAGTTTCTGTTTGCCTTTGTCTGGATTGAAGGTGCCTCGGCTGGTAAAATGGGGCCTTTCCTCATATGCTTCCTGCGCCACTGTAGGGCTACTGTCTAGGCTGTCGAAGCGAGGGGCATGGGATGCGTCCAGGGCCTGGGTCTGGGCAGAACCTGAGCGTGCAGAGGGAGACTTGGAGTGGAAACGAAAGCGCCGGGTAGTGGCAGAGGAGGAAGAGGAAGACTGCTGGAAGTGGGATGTGGAGGAGGAGCAAACAGCAGAGCAGGAGTCCACAGAGTCCAGGGACTCAGGCTGCCGTCGGAGAGTGCGGCGTTGGGGACCCTTCCCCTCAGATCTCCGAGGCCAGGCGGCGGTCAGCATTAGACCTTTCTCTGCGAGGGAATGCAGAGTTAAGACATGGCAATTGGAGTTCTATTTACTATTGTTTTACTTTCTTCCTTCTTTCATTCTGTCTCACCATAATATTATTACACATAGGCAACATTTGGCAAACAGGTTTAGTGAGTTACTGTATTATGGCTTACCAGAGAAGTCATAGGTGGTTCCCTCAGAGTCCACATTGAGGTTTTCAGAGCTGTCGGCTGTACCAATAGATGCCTCTGACTCCAGGGTCTCATCATCTGATGCTCGTGGCTCCAGGGTCAGAATCTCAAAAGTCAACTCCTCTCTGCAGAGGCAAACATTATCCAGATCAGCCAGTGAGCTGAATACACATCATTATACAGGTCAAACAGTGAAAATACACATTCACACATACCATTATTCCAGAGTGTTTTAGTTTTTTTAACCATTCACTTCTCTCTTTTGCAACACGGTAATTGTTCTCATAGTTGTGTGGACTAACAATTTTGAGTCATTACACTTCATGTAACATTTCCAGCATTAAAAACTTTAGTGAAAGTCTTTACTTCTCTTTCTGCAGGGTTTCAATTTGCTCCGTCAGCACTCTCTCTTCTTGCTGCATGACTGCCTGCTGATGCTCTGACACTTCGGGCTCCAGCCCCGCTCCCTCCTCACCCCCACTCTCCTCCATCACGGCATCCGTCACAGATGGTAGCCGGGGACTAACCGGAGGTGAGGGCGTGTGGTAGCTTAGTCGCTGTATGTGGCCTTTGCCCTGGGAAACGAATGAAGTTTTTTTTTTACTGGACAGATTTTGGCCCAATACAGGGCCTTATATTAGGTTCATTGTTCATGGTTCTTGTCTAATACCAAGACAACAAGCATAATGATGACAAGGTCTGACCTGATGTGAATATTACATTTGTGGGCCATAAATAAAAGCAGTTAACTAGAATTCAAGGAAAACTGACACATTTAACCACTTTCAGCAAGCAGCTATTCGCTCATACAGCACATGCAGTTTCAGAACCACATAAAATGGCCAATCAAGCTTAAAAAAAAGGCCTAATGACACCAAATGACCCGTCAAACCTAAAGATGGATACAGCACAATGATATACAGAACTTTACCTTTTTAGCTGCATTTGGCTGCATAGCGCAAAAAGTGAGAAACAAAGAGAATAGAAATCAGAACACCATGTTCTACTTCTTACAGGTCATATTAGGGGTTTTAATAGTGCAGCATCAATGTCTGTCAATAGATTGCACTTTATTGATCCCCTAGGGGAAGTTCAGGTGTCACTGCAGCAATTGGCAGAACAATGCCAGAAAATAGGGAAAGATAATAAACACAGGTAATAGTAATTACAGGTAATAGTGGACAAATATAAATAATACACAATAATATACAAAACCAAAACTATAAAAAGGTAGTGCCTATCAATACTAGCAATCAAGCCCCCCAACAGATTTTATAGCTGTGTAATGCAACTGTTTATGTGTGAATCCATACTCTGCTCTAAAAAAAGTGAAGCCAGTAGCAGCAATTAGGTTTAGAAATCACATAATAGATGGTAGATATTTTCCGGGGAAACGTGCTATGAGTTTCTCCAAAGAGTTAATGAGAAAATATGTTGCTTATTGGCTTTTTACCCTGAGAATGTAGCAAATAAAATCTAATTTTTCAATTACCTATTTCAGGACTCAAGTGAGATTGAGATATCGATCTCAGCTTTTCAAATAGTATTTGCTTAAAAACCCAAAATGATTTGAGTGACCACAATGAACATGGTAAAATAGGCTAGAAAATCATCATCACGTGTTTGGGCTGACAACGCAGTCGAAAGCAGACGATCATAGAATATACTGCCAGTGTGCGGTGTTTGTGTTCCATACGCAGCATAATCTAAATCTATTTAGCAGCAATTGCATGATTACATTATGTCAATGTCTTGAACTCCCATCCACATGAGACAGTTACAGAACGCAGTGTGACAAAGAGGGGAAGACGGAGGAAGAGACACAAATTAGAGGAGCCAAAGACAGAATGTGCAGTGATCAGTACCACAACAAGAAAACCACTGGATGATTGGTTGGGGATGTGTGTGTGTGTGTGTGTGTATACATACCAAAGTGCGCGCTATGCCCATAAATCTAACAGCTATTAGTACAGGTTTCTGGGTAAAGGAAAGGACAGGTTAGGGAGGAGTTATAGCATTCGGAGAGGAGACAAATGACGGAGAAGGAAACCAGGAGCTAGCATAGTACTGAAGGAGTGTTTTAGGATGGACAAGTCGGGTAGTTTTAGCGGTGATGTCACTGTAAGTAACTGATTCATAACCAAAGCTTAGGTAAGAATAATGTGCTCTGATAACGGTGGGATTAGTCACATTT
>OMOT01027493.1:17261-33473 GCA_900312575.1 Acanthochaenus luetkenii | reverse complement strand
ATCTTACCATTGATCTTCGAATGAGGGTCAGTCTGCACTTGGCTTTATTCTCAGCAAACTCCAGACTATTGATGTCCTTTAGTCGGGCTCTGTACTTGTTCATCTGTTCGGCAACGATAAGCTCTACACATCTATGGGGAGGCAACAAGAGACGGAGCCACGTTGGAGGGATAGGAAATATTCCCGGGTGACACGGCAAAATGAGTTAAAATGCAAACAGTATTCATCCCAAAACAAACCCTTGGTGTCTCACATTTAGCCTCAGACAATAAAGTGATAGCACGCATTTGGTAACCATCATGCGTATTCTTACGCTGTGGTCTTGCCAATGTCCTGGACACTCTGCAGCGGGTCGATGGTGTCAGGGCAGCGCAGGATGCAGGGGGCAAACACTATGGCCAAGGCATTAGCTGACATACGGTTGGTCTCCTCTTGCAAGGCAATCCTGGAGGCACAAAATCTGCATTAGAATAGTCTAATAAGAGAGGAAATAAATCAGCGCCGTGCATGAATCCTACTCGGAACATTTGATGACAGCAGATGTGTTTTATTACCTGACTAGATGGAATATGAGACGTTCCAGGGTGTTTAGGTGAGTTCTGCTTAACTGGTCAATAACCGAGTACACTCCTCTGATCACTTCCTTTTTATCCTGCAAACCTGGAGAAGCATTACCACAAGACAAGCCACACATTTAATGTTACAGCACCCTCACCAGAACATATCTTCTGCTGTTCACCATACGAACTGGTCACTGTGGTCAGAACCCCATTGCGAGGCATTGATGGCATCACAAACGTAACATGGATCGGATGAAATACCTTGAAATGTTGAGTACTTACACATGGCACGTAGAAACTCTTCATACAGCTCAAATGTCATCAAAGGATTAGGCAGGTCTCTCAGCCACTGCTTAAAAACACTAGCAATGACATGGATGTTGTAGTCATCCAGATTCATGTTGTCCACATCTGTATGGAACAAGGGAAAATTCAAAAAATTAGTATTCACCTTTAGCCCCCCCCCCTTATCTAGCTCACCTATTGCAACCGTTTGCAAAAATTACCTGTGTCGAGTCCCTGCTTGAGTTCTTTAATCTTATTGGTGGAGCCAGATTTTCGGTAGATTCCCTCAGTGTAGAGGCCATGCATCTCAATGTAGTTGATGAGCTTCTCCACTACTAGCGGCACCGTCCTCTCATCGTTGGTCAGGCGAGAAACTTCCACTCCAAACTGTCTGGAGGAAAGCTCCGGGTCGAACTGCTCAGAGACGTGCAAACGGTCTCATTATCTCACGGACATGTATGTGTGCACATACATACACATGCATGCAGCAGCACACAGACATGTATGCAGACGCTTACAGACAAATATCGTTAAAAAAATACATTTGTTGGTCTTCAAAAGAGAAACACACTCAGCAACAGCTAAGTACCGGTATTGTCTTTTAAGGGCTGCTCCTGCTAGTGTATTAGGAAACAGAAATAACGTTAGCTATATAATGCTAAATCCACAGAAACACAATTGATGTCATGGGACACAATATGGCCGACTTACCTTCTTACTGCATTTGGTGGTCATCTTCTGGCAGCATTTTTTGTGGCAGGCGTACCGGCACACTGGAAAAACACAGCCAGAGAAACCAGAGAAGTCATTCCCACTTTCCACAGAAAGACAGTGCCTCCTCATTATTCATCCAAAGTTTGGACAAAGAAAAAAGTTTTTTCGCTCGAGGGACCAAAGCAACATTGGCTGGCATGAAGAAAACTGTGCAGAGAAAAGCTCTGGAGAGACAGAGCCACAGACCCCATGAGTCCAGTTGAAAACAATCTGATTAGGGCTGGGGAGGGAGAGAGGGTGGGGCTTGTTCTCAGAGACCCGGGAAGTGGTGTGTGTGTGTGTGTGTGTGTGTGCGCGCGCACGTAAGCGTCTATGTGAAGGACAGAGGTGTGTGTGTGTGTGTGTGCCTGTGCATCTGCTTTCACTTGTCTGCATGATTTAGAGTTTGAAAAAGTTACAAAGATTTCCCTTGAGAAGCAATTTATTTTACAGCACAACCAATATTCTGGTTTTGGTGACAATAGAACCGTGCTGGTGGTTTGAGTGGCAGGGTTCCCACACTCACTTGGACGTCAAATTCAAGGAGTTTTCAAGGTCTTTCAAGGTCTTGTTTGGTGAAATTCAAGAACTAAAAATTACAAATCGTGTTGAAATCATTAATTTTAAAACTGCTTCTATATCAACACAAATCTATTGAGTTTTCCTCAATATGTGAAGTGTTGATCCTAGGACGGACAGAGGAGAGGCATATTGATGACTTTGGATGCTATACTTAAAAAATATAATATTATATATTAGATATATTAGATAAAATAACCAAGTACTTTCAAGGCCATCCATTCATTATCAAAAACGTTTACGGCCTTATTAAATTTTTTCTCAAATCCACAAACTTTCAATGATTTTCAAGGCCTGTGGCAACCATAGTGCGGTGTTTTGCATGCACACTCACATTTGCAGACACAGGCACGGTCCATCATCCAGATGAGTGAGGAGCAGTATTCACAGTACGTGGGGATGCTGTACTGGGTGGACTTGAAGATGTGTCCGTTGTGCTCCTCCACCTACAGAGAGCAGTAGAGCACACGGTCGGTTTGGACTTTATTATTATTTTTTAGTGTTTTATCGTCCCAAAGAGCAAATGGAAGCGTGGCGGACTGGCTGTTAGAGAAAAGCCTCGTCTTTGTCCTGTGCTGAACATGATAGTCTACTAGACAAGGATGTCTAAACTATTAAGAGAGACTTACAATGTCAGTTTCTTTTTTCCTCCTCTTTTTGCGTTCAGGTTTAGGTACCTGCTGTGGGAAAAAAACAAAGATCATCAACATATACAGTATACTGTGGTAATCAATAGGTATGCTATTTTAAACATGAGCTAAAATCCACTCTTGGAAACCAACAAGCCTCATAGCAGAGTCTGATATACAAACTACTCTCAAATCCCACACACATTTAAAAAAAAACACACATTTGTTAATGCAAGCTACCCAAAATCTGTGGACATGGGAATGGACTTTTGCTTAAAGGAGAGTAAAACAAAACATGAAACTGATTTGGAGGCCGGTGTAGCGCTACCTTGCCGAGCGTGCTGTCCAGGGGCTTGTACTCAGTCATAAACTCATCCAGGAAGACCTTGAATGTGTTGACCCACACTTTGACGGGCGACTCTCTCCAGTCCCTCTGTTCCTGTCGCATGGTCTTCTCCAGGATGTGCTCAAACAGAGCATAGAGGTCCTTGTAGCGGATACTCTTACCATCGTCCATCTGGGGAAGAAGACGGTGGAGACACAGGAAGAGCATGGCGGTCAGAGGCCTGCTTTATTCCCATTTTTGGAGGAATCTACTGAGTCTCATATTTGCCTATAATTTTGTCAGAGTACGCGTCAGTGACGTGAGCGTCACTATTTTCAAATGGCGGACATGTCATTTTGGAATGTGGGTCTGTCGGTGTGCAGCACTAACCGCCAGAGCTGTGGAGTAGGAGTTGAAGATGTTTAGGCGGAATTCCTTCAGAGCCTTCTTGAAGACGACATCCACCATGGTGTCCTTCTTACTGTCCTCTGTGTCCAAGTCACTGATCTACATCATGAGACCACAACCAACTTAGCGGGAACACGCACACACACACTTTAACCCTAGAAAGCTCAAGCAGGAGAACAACACCTATTCGTTTAAATCATAAAAGATCAACACTCAAATTCAAGACGTCGTCGTCTCCTCCTGAGTAGATGTATATCTCCACAATTACATAGTACCCATGTGTATCAAGAGAGTTAGAGAGTAACCAGAGAGAAAGGGAGAGCATGCGCGACTGTACCTTCTTCATAAGGAAGTCGTTCATGCTCCTGTAGTCATTGGTGCAGGTGATGATCTGCAGTGCGTCGTTCTGCCACTGGGTGGATTCCAGGGCCACGCTGCTGATCTTGACACTGCGCCTTCGCCTCACCTTGGGAGAGGGCTCCTTGTTCTCCTTAGAGTCCCTGGCCCCTCGATCCAATGTTAGATCTGGGCTGCAGGGGGGCGACGTGTTTTCCTGACCTGCTGTGTGGGAGGGAAATGGAAAACCAGTCAGTGACGCACGACTGATAATGCTTCAAAACAGTGATTTTAATGTGCTTAAGGTGGAATTCAAAGAGTTAAAATTGACACCATTTTACATTCTGTGTGTTTGGACTGTATGGAAATCCTTGACCTCATCTGGAGATGCTGTTACATTAGAGTTGGGCCCACCCATGCTAAAGATGTACTACTTTTTTTGTTTGCTTTTGGATAACCCACCCTCTCCCAGCAACGGCCCAGCGTCTCCATAGTCTCCGTCCAGGGAATCAGCCCCACAAATCAGCTTTTCTCTGGACGACTTCTTCTCCCCTTGCTTGGTCTTGCCCCAGAAACGCATCTTACCACGAACCCTGTCGAGTGATACAACAGAATTGGAAAGTTTGTGATCAAACCACAAATAACAAATAAAATCAGTTGAAAAGATAAAGAAAGAAAATATTTTGGAAATATTCAAGTAGTGCTGAGGAAGAAACGCTCTGAGGAACGAACCTTCCATCTTGCGAGTTCTTGCGCAGCGTGTCCAATTTGCCCAAATCTCCGGACGACATAGCTTTGTGCATATTCTTCTGCTCCTCAGAGCTGGCAGGCTGAAACATCATTGGGTAGGATAACAAGGACATAGTTAAGTTGAGCGACAGCCTCTATCTGTAGTTCCATGTGGCTTATTTCATGATCTGAAGACAAGTTCTAGTCAGTAGATGGCAGCATCACATCATTGGAGCGACATGTTGAGGCACACCACTGACATTGCACCTAAAACAAGAGCTTGGGACTTCTTCAGAGTAACTAGCAATTTTAATACAACCTTTCAATGAAAGCAAATGAACAAATTGTTCATTATAGTATAACAGGAGAACTTGGACAGTTGACAACCTACGACACAATGGACAAGTCATACTTTGTCCAGGAAAAGGACAGTAACTGTTAAAGAGTCAGGAGGAGTATGTTAATAGATGAAGGAGGTCAAGGGTGAGCGATGACATTTAACCCGGATTCCCAAGGTGTGACTGATGAGCAGTGCTAAGGCTAAGAGAGGAAAGTTAACCATGTGACATGCAAGGATTGTTAACCAGAGGGAATAAAGGAACAAAGACGGAGAGAAAGTCTCCGTTACAGCTGTGAGAGGGAGAGAAGAAAAGCTAGTTAGAACAGCAACTAAGTGAAAGGGTTAATAATAAACTAAAAGTTTATGTTTGAGCGAAAAACACATTTCTGAGACTGTCCTGCATCTATGATGGGTGAAGTTTTACAATGAAGTTACCGGTTATATAATATTTCCTGCTACAAATGTAATTGGGGTTGTCAAACCAATACAATAAAGCATTGGGGTTTAAAGTGATTTTTTTGGGGGGGGGGGGCATGCACAGAAGCATTTGCGTCGTACCTAAAACAGTATCTTTTTATGATGACGTGAAGGATAGAGTTCGAGCAGGCATTTCAGAACGTGTCTTTCCCTCATACAGTATCCTCGAAAAACACGTCATTTTAGGAAACAGATTGTGGTTGAATCTCAGGTTGAATCAGTCAGAGGTGCAGTGTGGCTCTATGCCGTCTCTGCCGAGTGGGTTAGCCAGCAGAGATGTCACGCTTAAAAGAACCTATAGAGAGCCATTGCTGGCTTGGTTGGGGCCCGTTACCATTTCAGAGTCACTGAAACAGGATTCTCCTAAGCCCGCCTCAGTGGAGTTCTGTTTGGAGAGGGGTAGTGTGTAATGGCGAGGGGCGAGGGAGCTGTCGCCATCATAGTCATCCTCGTCAGAATCGCCCCCAATCGAGAGGGTGGGGGCGCGGGTGAGGAAGTCGGAGCGGGTCCGTGCCATTCGCGCTTTCTTTTTGTGGCCCGCTCTGCCAACCTGGAGTTTACCAGAAGTGATGACAACATGTTTAAAATGGTGATGACCTTTAACGCGGCCGCCAGCGACCTGTGGAAAAGCTTTGGTGCATTTTGTTCTCCATGAAGCGCAGCAGTGCCAGGGCGAGTGCCCACTCACACACACACACACACACACAAAAAGCCACACCTGCAAACTTGCAAAACAGGTGTTTCATGTATGTTTTCCAGGAAAGCAACCACACACCGAAAAACGGCTCACCTCTCGTGCTTTTGGCCCTTTAGCAGGCTTGGAGACTGATGACGGTCCGTCTTTGGGAATGGCTACGGGCGTCTCTTGAGCATCGTTGTCAAACCTGAAAAACAAATAGTAGACATACAGAGAGAAATGGTCATGTTATTAATGTAATGATAATAATTCCTGCCTTCCGCCCAATGCATGCTGGGATAGGTTCCGGCCCCCCGTGACCCTGAATAGGAGTAAGCGGGTATAGACGATGGATGGATGGATGGATGTATATAATACGACAAACCAGCGACATGTTGATTCAATACTCACTTAGCAAATGTCACCCTGTCCTTTGGTGAAAAGAAGATGTTCCCCGTCTTGTCAGCCATGCTAACGGTGGTGCCCTTATTGCTGGGTGCCTTCTTGGTGGGTGCTCTCGGTCTGGCTCCTCCTCCATCCCTGGACTCTAGGGTGAGTTTGGGTGCCCAGCCATCAGCAACAGGCCTGCTCTCCTTGAGCCTTTCTCTGGGAGCAGAGGAGGCTGGAGGACGCAGCTGGGGCTGAGGGGCACTACCCTGGACGTCTGCCCCAGGGGGAGAGGGCACTAGTGGGCCGGTGGAGTCTGACCGGGTTCTGGCATGAGGAGCAAGTGCTGGAGTTCTCTCAATCAGCAGAGACATGGGTCTAAGGGGCTTGCTGGAGGTGGCGGTTCCACAGACCTCTTGTCCTGCACTGGTCCCACCCTGCCGACTCTGTTGTATCCGGTGCAGGGCCTCCCCCCTTTGCTTCTCAAACATGTCTCTCTCATACTGGGCGAAGAAAAGGCGCTGCCTCCCCAGTACTTCTTTCTGTTGTCTTATCTGCACCATCATCTCCCTCTCATTCTGCTGCTGTTGGTTACGCTGCCTCTCCTCCTTCTCCTCGTTCAATCGCTCCAGCTTCTCCAGGACAGCCTGGTTAGCCTGATGGACAGGAGTGGAAACAGGGACGGGACCCTGAGGCACAGGAGCAGGGCCTGGTTTCTGTGGCGATGGTGTCAACTCCCCTGTCTGGACTGCCTCATCTCGGAACTCTACTGGGGAGCGGACCATATCACTCAGCTCTTCGCTTAGTGGGGTTTCCTTCTGCATACTGATGACCACCACCACGGGTCGCCGCGTTGACTCTCGCCGTTCTTTGAGAGGCTTGGTAATGGTGGTGGTGGATGTGGTGGTGGATGTGGAGACAGCTGCCTCTGTGTGTTGTGGTGGACCATCAGCAGGACGATGGGTGATAACCGAGCTGCCCTCACTGGCAGGGACGTAGAAGGTAGGGAGGTAGTTCTCGATTTTGGGCGGAGGTGTGGAAGACGGGGCTGCCAGATCCATCTTGGGCTGGCCCTGGCTGCCTGGGGGGGCAACAACATCAGAAACCCCAGTCCTGGGCAGTTCATCTGGCTTAGGGCTTGTAGAGAAAACTTCTACAGCGGGCTCCAATGCTGGAGCTACTGAGACAAGAGGGGAGCCAGGGTCCTCATTGTCCATCATTTCTACCATAGCTCTGTGTGGCTCCTCGTCCATGCTGAGAAGCTCAAAGCTGCCCTTGAAGCTTTGGCTGTCAGGGGTGCCCTGGGGTGAACGCAGAGGCGGGGTGACAGGGGGCAGCAGCTCTGCAGACCAGCGCCTCTCCTCAGTGGGGGACGAGGCCCCACCACTGGTGGCCCGGACCTTGAGGAGCTCCAGGCTGAACTTGGCCTGCTCCAGCTCTCTCATCCGCCGACTCTCCCTCTTGGCCCTGGTGGTTTTCTGGCTGGGCTCGTCTAAAGTTCGAGTCCTCTCTCGCACCACCACTGTGGCTGTCGAGGTTGAAGCCGTTGCTTGAGAATGCGCTCTGGATGAGCCCTCTCTTGAACTGCCGTGTGGCCCTTCTTCTCTTCCTACTCCTTCCTTCTGAGCCTCCTTTATTGCCCCCTCGAGGCTGCTGATCATTTGGAGGTTCCTTTCCCGTTCCTCGTATGAGCGGTCCTCCCACGTGCTGAGGTCCAGGCCCATGATTCTCTGCGGCGGCTCCTCCTCCTCCTCCTCTTCTTCTTCTGGCGAGAGACTCGTCTGGCCATTCTGTAGTTGAAGCAGCTTCTCCCTCAGCCTCTGCTCTTTCAGTTTCCTGAAGCTGTCAATCAAGAAGGCATGGTTACACGTTAGCCAATCAATGTCAAATTACTCCCTTGCGTATCAGTTCAGAGAGTCTAGAAAATACAGCTAAAGCTTTCTATGACGCATCTCTATTATAGAGTGGCAGCTCAGCTGATTGTAGAGCTACTTTGTGTTGGGTTGCTTGTGTAATGACGTGAGAGACTATCGTCTGTTGGCCCTGTGAACAATGACCAAACACACTGCATGGACTGTGTGCAGCAAAGCTTAATCTGGGGTTTAACCAGCTTGTGCAGAAATCATGTACTCGAGTTTCAGTGGCTATTTTGAGACAATTCAGCCTTTATATAAATGTTTTAAAGCTTTTGCAAAAACGGACCAAGGAAAAACGTCAGTACTAGAGAACAACAGCACCGGTGCCACTACTAAGGATTTCGTAATGAAGTGTTTTTCGGAGGCTAAATGGTGTGGATTTGCAGTATGGTTTACCTCAGTCTGACTAGGTATCCTCTGCTCACTGTCTGTAGTTGTACCACAGTGCCATACAGGCGCAAGTAGGCTTCTCTGGCTTGATGACAGCGCCAGGCCGTCTGAATAACCAGTGCTGCCGTGCAACGCGGATAGAGCCATAACCTCCATGCCCCCTGGAGCACCAGGGCAGCCTCCCTCCACAGCCTGAACCTCCGGCGATCCCTGTACCCCCGCCAGTGTCTCTGGAGGCATAAAGCCGCTTCCTCCTGGACATTCAGGTCGTAGTCCTCCTCAGCTCTGGACCGGTACACACGCCACCATTGCTGTGAGCAGAAAATTACAATGTTTCATGTATATATATTATTTTCACAATACAGTGATGTACTGTAGTTTCTAAGGATCTTTACTGTGACAACCTATATTCACTAAATTGACTGTAGTAATTCCAGTCTTTTAGTCCCGGACTGGCTCAAATCTTCTGTTACGGGACCTAAAATAAATTAAATCCAAACTAAGCTGGACGAGTTAACTTGGATTGCAGTTTTAAATTGTCATTGTAGTTAACTTCAAACTAAGATTCAACTTAATTGAGAAACTTCAAAAAGATAAGATAAAACACCTTGAATACCATATGAAACTTTCACTGTAAATGCCTGTCTTTGCTACAGTCACGACAGATTTTAAAGGGTTAAAACAGCATTTTAGTCTAGCGGTGGATTTATTCTATTGATGTCTGTGAAACTGGCCACAAGCAGTCCAAGTAGTCAATTTACTTTATTTGCACAGTGATAATCCATAGAGGCAAAGTGATTACAAAAATACAAAACAAATCATATATAATAAGTAATAAATACTGAGGGAGGAGATGCAAATGAGGTGGATGGGGATCAGACCACAGACGCACAGTACCTGGATGCAGACGGCGGCTTCTCTCATCCTGACAAACTGCTTCCTCTCCAGCCGGGCCCTGAAGCGCTGCTGCAGCGTGACGATGAGCCTGAGAACTTCCCTGTGGAGTAAGGCCTGCAGCCGCTGACGCTCAGCCTCCCGCAGAAACACCTGAGGGGAGGGACCCCGATGGAGTCAGCAGAGGGTGACACACACACACACACTTAATGAAGAATGAGTTATCCGGCTGCAAACAAAGAGACACACACACACACACTTTTCTGAAGCGACCTACACACACATATTCACTCACAAGCACATACACACACATACCTGAGTGTACGCCGACCGGATACATGGTCACAAGAATGTTAGGTATGATCCTCTAATTATATAGACAGCATCCCAAAGGCACGGACCCCTCCATCATGCCTCATTCATACCGTGGACATGCACACGGTCTTCATTACATCCTTTTGTTCAGAGAGAAGATGCCTATAGGTGATTTATCCCCAACACTGTCCTTTCCCGCTCTCTCCGATTGTACATTTAGTCTGTGTGATTGAACATCTTAATAAACAAACAGAGCTTGAATGCTTTAGAATCCACATTATTTTGAGTAAATCCATTATGGGACTTAACTAATGGTAACTTTCAATGTACAGGTCTTCTTCACTCCGATGTTAACAAACGATGGGAATGAAAAATCACAAATCCCTTGTTTTGATTTTCTGTAATGGGGCCTAACGTTTTATTTTACATGTGGATTATGGATTGTGTCTTTCTCAAAAGACACATTTAATTCAGACAGCAGACTGAGCTATATGCCCCAGTATCACGAGGATAACATCACACCGCCTCTCATCTGAGGAGAATTACAGACAGGAGAGGAGAGGGCAGAGTAAATACCATTGTTCTGCCAACTTGGTACCCATCTGGTCCCAGGTCTAGCTGGTTCAGGTACTGCTGGATGTCCTCCTGGGTAGCACTGGTGCCCTCTGGGAGCAGCACACGGTAGTGATGGACAAAATCCTATCAAGGGGACAAGAGGTGTCACTGAGAAATATGCAATGACCATACAGCATTGAAATATTTGTTGTGTACTGCATGTGTGTGTCATGTGTGTCACAAAAGGTTCGGCACTAAGGCACAAAACTGGTTAACTGCATTCAATGAACCTGCTTAAGTCGTATTTTTCTAGCTTAGCTAGCAGTACAAGATGGATCCCAGTATAGTGACTGGTGGGGAATGTGCACATCGTGGCCCTGGATTTGAAATCAAACTCTTAACTAGTAGAAGGAACTGTACCAGGCTCCCTTGACTTCTCTTGAGCAGAAACCAAAGTTGAAAAACGCCGTCAAGGCACATGTGGTTCCAGGTAAAGTCCATGCTGTCCATATTTGCCGGGGTTTAAACATCATGGCATAAATATGCTGAACTCCCACTATTTAAACTGAGGCCCATTGTCTGAATTCAATACACTCTGCACTCTAGGCTGTAGGGGGCGGACAGGGAAACAGATGCTGTGTTTATACAATTACAAGCATGGGGAGTGTTTCAGAGACCCGAGGACAATGGACAGGCTCTGTGCTGAAGACCTGAGATGGGACACAGAAGAGTCTTCGAAAGTGATACATGCCCAAGATATTTCTCATTAGTGCTGACCGCAGCACTAATATGTTTGGAGGAATTTCTGATACTTCAGGACGTCTGATGCTAAAAGTATCTGAGCGAGCAGATAGACATTTTGATATGATGAGCTGAACTCTAAAATACTGTGTACCCATCCAGTCACATCCAATCAGCACTCGACATGATCCGCTTCATTAGTCACACAGCATTTATCACGGGGTTGACATCATTCTTATGAGAGCCAACGCGGTTAAGACGGCTGCCACCTCACGTCCCCCATAATTCCCTCCCATCTGGAGGAATCCTGGCTGGTTCGCTCAATCAACATTAACAGCAATGACAATCCTTTCCCGTTTGTGCTTCCTGGATAAAATGATAGGTAGCAATTCTAGACTAAATAAGACGCTTAAAGGAGCATCTTCAGTGGCACGTGTGTGTCAGAGTGTGCACGCGTGCATATGCCCGTGTGTTACCTTGAAGCTGTACTTGATGTTGTAGCCTGACTGGCGGATGCGTACAGTCTCCAGCATACCTGTGTAGCGTAGCTGCCTCAGCACCAAGGCATCATTGAAACGTAAAGGCAGCTGAGGAAGAAAAAGCGAGAGAAAGAGTGAAGGAGGGTGAGGGAAAAAAAGAGAGGAGAGATATGAGGGACAGGATAAAGAGCGAGAGAGAAAGAGTGAGAGGGAGATGATGAACAGCTTTAGAAAAGCCATAACTTCAAAAGGAAACGAAAAATGCTTTGAAAACTCAACTAAAAACAGTCCTACTGTACCTTCTCAGCATTGGAACGGATACACTTGACAAAATAGGGCTCAGACTGACCCAAGGTCTCCATTAGCTTATTGAGAGAGGCCTAGAGAATGAGACAACAAGACAACAAGACATCGACCTTAACAGGAAGCCGGACCGTAACAAATTAAAGCGTACAGTGGTTTGACAGGGGGCGGTCAAAGTCAGGTGGATCAGTTTGCTGCACAATAAAAGGCGCAGCCTGGGATCAGAAACGCCAGCGCAGCATGCGTCTGCCCTCTGGTGCCCACAACGCCTCTTCAGCTGACAGGCTCGGCTACACCTGGTGCACACGCATGGCAAAACGGAGCGTCTACAAACGTGTGCGCACGTGTGGTCGAGTGACAAAATGTGCAGTATTTCCATATACATTTACCGTGTGTCTGTGTGAGTGTTTGAGTGTGTAAACACGTGCACGTATGTGTGTGTGTGTGTGTGTGTGGGGGGGGGGGATATTTCAGCGGCAAGAGGAATTCTGCCTCCTCCTCCTCCATGGAAGATGAAAGCAATCAGCCCCAGCACAGGATGTGGGAAGTGAAGTCATCCACACACTGAGGCCAGGGCCGCCTGCCAGAGGGGCCTCAGCCCACCACCCCGGGGTGGGCCAAGAGGAAGAGGACCCAGTTCACTTCGCAAGAAATCAATAAGACAAGAGCCTTTTTGGGGGGGCGTTGTTGCTGTTGTTCTGCAATGATGATGCTTTTATCAGATATGAATGATCGTCAAATCGTTCTGAATGTTCCTGACGGTTTGCCAAGTCACTTTCTGGACGGCCTCTTAGGTGTCGGGGTCAGTGATGGTGTGAGATGGTGTGAGATGGTGTTCTGCTAACAAATCACGCCATGACAAAGAGCAGAGCTTTCTCCTTTGTGTTCAGTGGTGTTGGTGGACGTGAACTAGTTCAGATTTAGGTCCGAACTTAGTTACCTTATTGCCTCACTGTTTCTTCTCACATGAGTCAGTGAGGAATTAAAAAAGGGTTTGGCAGTGTCTGAGGAAATGTGAACCTTCGCACCAAACCAGGACGGTTACAGCCCATGAGATATTTAGACTCTTTTTAAACACCCAGACATGATGTCATACATCTACGACTTTTGGGTGGCTACATGAAGTACGTAATCGGTGTGACGCACATGCACATTTACACAGACGAATACGGGGATCAGACAGCGGACAGTGAAGGCGGCGACATGGACGGATGTGGTTCCACCAACAGCCAACTGTAAGGGACAATACCATAGTCTGTGTGTGTGTGTGTGTGTGTGTGTGTGTGTGCGTGTGTTTGTCTGACCTGGAACTGAGCACTGATGCTGGGTGGTTTCTTCTTCTTGTGGAGGTGAAGGAGTGACTTGGTGATGCGGTCGTGGAGCGTCAGGTTGCTGAGGTACTTCAGTGACTTGACGTCCAGCAAGTGCTGCAGGTGAGGACAGAGTCAGAGCAGGTAACGCTAGCAGCACTGTTTTTTTTTAGCAACAGGAGATTAGATTGCATGCCTGCTATGTGTCAATACGTTATAGTCACACGGTAGTTTACCTTTGGAAGAGTGGGCTTAGATTTGTAGTTTTTGTTCCTCCTGTTTAAAAAGACAGAAGTTAGAGATCCGGCTGGAAAGGGCACAGAGCAGCAAAACAGAGTCCACTGCTACTAAAGCGTGTCGGCCCTCACTTTGGTCGTGCAGTCGCAGGCGATACCCAAAAGGTAACCCGTTGTTATTAGGTAAAAGGTTAACTAAGCATCCCAAGTGGGCCATGTTCAGGGTCAGTAATGTCAACCTTCATTGATCCCCATAGGGAAATTCTCTTTTCGTTTTTAACCGCTAGGCCACCTTGGTGAGTTACGAGGAAGTAGTAGGATGAAGTGACGCTGAACTGAAGGTAGTTTTGCAATTTCCCAACTGAAGACTAGCAAGGCACAAAGAAAGCACAGATCTTGTGTTTAAGTATAGAAAAAGAAAAGGAAAGTGTGGGGAACCTAATCTCTAGTCAGTGTTGAAGGGTTGTTCAGAGCGTTTAGGGGACGGAGGATGGGAGCCATTACTGACATGAGGATGCCGTGGGCCCTCTCCAGGAGCTTGCTGCTGGTGGAGTTGACAAAGATGCCATCTTCCTCTGTGGTGGAGCCGCTTGCCATCCAGCGGCTCTGTCGACCCACGCGCCTGTTCCAGCTGAGGCCCGGAGAATCCCTTGGGACGAACACACACGCACGGCTTTCAATTAACAGGCAGAATTCATTGGCTGTTAAAGTGCCATATTATTCACTTTTCATGGATTTGTTTTCACATGTACAATGCCTCAGTATTAAATGGGCTTAATGCAGTTTTTTTAAATTGCTGTAGTTTAATCAATAGTTTATATATTTTTTAAAGTTATTTAGAAAAATAGGTTCCCTGATTGCAGTGATGTAAACGTGCTGTATTCCAGACGGGGCATCACTTCAAATGCTGCCTTCCTGCCCGGCTGACAGGACTTTAGCCCTTTTTTCTTTTTAGGGAGGGGCGCTAACATAGACCATGTCCAGCTGTGAAGCAATAACTGAAATTAGTATGAAATGTGCCTGTCAAAATGGATTGATTTTGAAAATGCGAAACCTTTCAATCCAACTGCTCAAGCGAAATCTAATTTTGATCACATACCAATATCCATGTAGGAGCTTTCAAGTTCCTATAATAGGTCGCCTTTAACTTGTTGGATAATTTAAGTCAACACTTATATTTGATTTACAACTGTCCACGTTTGTTTTCCAGCTTAGGGTTAGCTCTTGCAAGTTCACTACTGATTTGCATTTTTGCACATTATAGTTTAAGGTCCATGTCCACTGTAACCCACAGACAAAGTTGAGCAGATGCTCTTCCGCTGTTAGACACCGTTTAATTACAGTAAACAATGTTATTTGTCATTCAGCCATAAGTAAGGCTTTAACAACATAGTTAACCGTGATATATGAAAATGACAACTTTTAACTAATATAAACTTTTCGATGGATTTAAAGGAGGACAGAGGAGAAAGATGATAGGAGAGATGATAGAGGAGAGGAGAGAGATGATAGGAGAGAGATGATAGAGGAGAGGAGAGGAGAGAGATGATAGGAGAGAGATGATAGAGGAGAGAGGAGAGATGATAGAGGAGAGAGATGATAGAGGAGAGAGATGATAGAGGAGAGAGATGATAGAGGAGAGAGATGATAGAGGAGAGAGATGATAGAGGAGAGAGATGATAGGAGAGAGGAGAAAAGACCTCCTGGTACCAGGAACCAGGGTACATCATGGGTTCATCTTGCCGGGCCATAGGAGCATCGAGGTTCGTTTCCCACTCGTTCCATCCGTGATTTACAGGAATCTCTCCTGCCGTGTCACAGGCCACACACACTGACACAGTGGGTGTGTGTGTGTGGGAACCCGCATGCTACTAGCAGCTACTGAGTCATTTCCAGAAGCAAGATGAGGTGGGACACGAGTGTAGGAGAGGTTCCGTGGCTTGATATAGGACAACTTTTTGATATTCTTTGGTGCAGGGCAGCTTAAAGTGCTTTTCCACTGTCCAAACACAATAAATAAATCAATGTAGCTTTCTGGATTCCTCTGTGCCTTTAACGGTTCTGAACCAGAGAACCTTCTCTTTGCTCACTGTGTCTAGTCCTTCTACTCATTGGAGACACACCAAAGGATTGTTTTCAGGGTCAAACATAATCATAAGGATTGGAAGTCTAACAGCGCTGACAGCCTGGAAGTCTGTGCTACTACAGTATGACCCAGCCTAGATCTCATCAACCGTGTGACATTTTTCTTTCTGGTCAAATTAGAAAACACTGCGTTTTAAATTGTCCATTCGTCCAGGTGTCAAACACTATGGAGGCCGAGGAAGAGACCCCGAGGACGCTTCTATAACACAGCCAGTACTCTGGTCCAACATCCGTAGGATGCAGACGTTCTTGTGATTTAAACTGCCGTCCCGTGACGATTATACATTATACCACAGGTTCCCATAAAGCTATAGGAAGAGAGGCCACAGAGGTTATACATGAGGTTTCCTTTGTGATGGATTTCTAGATTTATATCGTGTTCTTATATAATCTTAGGACTAATGGTTAGTGGGTTTATTTGATTGGTGCGACCCCCCCCCCCCC
>OMOT01027493.1:0-16613 GCA_900312575.1 Acanthochaenus luetkenii | reverse complement strand
CCGCTTCCGTCTCAATGCCCAGTGTATCTCTGCTGGAACATTTTCTGATACGCTGATTGCATTCAGATTTTATTCACGATGCCTTGCAGAGCATCTCAAAGGAATTCACCAGGAGTCTGGTGATGTGGACAGTTGATCTTTTTTCTTATATGTAAGGGGTATGTGACCAAATACTGTAGATAATACTACTTTAATTTGACCCAATACGTGTACTCACCTGAATATCGGATGGACTGAACAGAACAAATTACATTGTTTCGACCCGGTTTAATATGCAAAGAAATACCCAGCGATAGAAGCTGACAGGATGTACTTTTGTCTCATAATCATCTTTTGATCTGAAAATGTTATGCACACACACACACACACCTGAGGTACTTTATGAATGCAGACCCAGAGCAGTCATTAGTCATTATCTCAGAATATGAGTAATTTATTTCTTCAGACATTTCTATATATATGTCTTATACGGTCACATGACCTGACCAGTGATACCAGATCAGAAGCTGTATAAACACAGGCGCTTACCGTGGTGATTTCTCATTGACGGTGTTGCTCCCCTGTAGGTCCGAGAGCGGAGAACGTGGACTCCTTCTGGACACACCTGATCATGAACAGACAGGAGGGCAGCATGTGAGGGAACACAAACACACACACACACACACACCCACACCCACACACACAACCAAACAAACACCCCAAACCTACCAAACCATCCCAAACAAACATAAAACACACTTCTGACACCATGTGACACTCCGGTGTTATTGCAATGAGTGTTATATGCCTTTTTATGGGAAACTGAATCTAGATGATTTAATATTTTAAAAAAAGATCTGAGAGGTTAATAGTGAATTTGTCTTGTTAGTGTCGTGAGAATTATGGAAGATGATCCTGAAGAGTTATTTGGTTTAGTCTGGATTGCAGGTTTGCTTGAAAATTATGAGTCATTTGAAATGCCAATATTCAACACACATTTATTTCCATAATCACTTATGTTGTGAAATAATGTGACCTCCACTTCTGAGGAGTTTTCACACAAGTTGCTGCTTTTCTCAGGGCAAACTGAACGGACAGTCAATTTAGAGACGTCAAAATTTGAATGAAATAGTATCGCCATCCAAATGAGACCAGAAATGGATTTAATGGAGATTGCTTTGCTCCAAATAGCTGGTGTTCTGGCAGCAGTGAACTTTGTGTCAGTCTGATAAGCCTAGAGTTGCCAGAGGAAGTGATATAATCCACACACCAGCATTCCATCTATCCTACAGCCAATCAATCACAGTGATGAGAAACAGAGGAATCTAGAGCGTGTTAGACTTCTTAAAAAGTGATTCGGTTGAGTATTTGATCAACTACAGTGTATTCAGACAGCCAACAGACTTAACAGTATACCGTTTTCAGTCTCATCACTTTGTGCAACATTTTCACTTTCATCCGGTGCTGCAGGGTGTAAAAAAAAAAAGAAGACATGTTTGCAGAGGCAAAGTGACCGTTGAAAGAATAGTGTGAAATACCTAAACATACTGTATGTTCCTTACCACGTGTAAACCTACTGTTACAACTGACTGTGAGCACGTTAGTGACAATGATGTAGAGATCTGTATACCAACTATGTCGTTCTCTTCCCCTCAGTCTGCTATCACCATCACCAGCCAATTGATATTAGTGGGTTTTAGACAAGCAATGTCTCAACTACACCTGCTGCACAATAGACAGGACTAGACATGAAAGCACAGCTGTATAATAGTATGGATGAATGAAGGCTGTGATGGACACCTGGCAGTGTTACTGTGCCCTTCCCCAGTTGGCTGACAGAGCGATAAAACGGCAGACCCATGCTTAAGAACCATGCAATTCTGGGCTAGCCCCATAAGGACGCACAGTTAGTGACAGAATGGCTGAAGCGTGCTAGTGAACAACATGCGGGACGGGTTGAGAGAACACGTACATGCAGGTGCATAAGAGAGGGGGAAGAGGGAGACAGAGGGAGTGGAGACCAACAAGCATCCAGTCTAACGATGGAAAACAAGAGTTCTAACACTTGTGAAGAGGGACAAATCCCCAAACTCGAAAGACTGAAATGATGTCTCAGTGTCCTTTTGATCTCTCTTGACCAAGAAAACACCACACTAGGGACACTGGCTACAAGTACAAGTTGATGATGTTGGTCTGCCTCATCCCTCACAGTTTCCCAACTCACGGTATGGAAGTGGGAGGAGTTATTGTGGTGTGGCAGCCTTACTGTGCTTCTCCTCTTTGCACCTCTGCAGGATCTCTAAGCTTCTCTGATGCACAGGGTGCTGCAGAAAGCTAAAACTATCCACACTTTTCAAAACTGCACAGGGAGCAGCGTCATCATGCCCTTGGAGAAGCAAAACAAAAAGAAAAAAATAGAGAACAGAAAAAAAAAACACAAGGAAAGAGAAGAGGGGGGGGGGAGAAGAGAGAGAAACGACAGATTAGACAGCGAAGAAGAGATCGAGAGATGCAGTCATCTACTGGAGAGATACCTGTGCAAGACTTTTGGAGAGAAGATCATTGACATTCAGCAGTAAGATTGTGCCTCCCCCATTGCAGCTCTGTGTGTGTAGGTGTAATTTGGATGGGCAATGACAGAGTTCTCCCCTTAGTGAAGACGCTTCCACACAGTGTCGCCTTTAGGTTCGGTTTTTTTGGGGGGGGGGTCATCTGATAGTAGAGTACATTCATCACTCCATTTCCTCTTAGACAAGCTGAGGTTTCATTTTGAAGCGTTACATTTAAAGCCCATATTAATTCATGAGCAAATCATAAAGACTCGGCTCCTGGAAAAGTGCGGATTTCGGCCGTTTGTCCGAGTCTCCTAGAGGGAAGGGAAGGTCTTCCTACTGGTTTCCTTGGGTGACACTGACAGTGACAGAACACCTGATGGCAGAATCCACTGCACATCAAGCACAGCTATAGCGCTAACGGGGAAGAAGGCGTTCGTTACAGAGCCAAAGCTGAGCGAGAGGGCGAGCGACAACTACTGTGTACATGGCAGCACCACTAGCACTATGCACATACAGTACAGTGGCCGATGAAACACAAAGGGTGGTGGAGGTGAAAGGAATCTATAAAGAAGGAAAAGGCCTCGTTGCCGCCAAACTGGAAAAACGACGGTTACAGTTTCACGCCGTTTATTGGCTGAATAGGGTTTTTTGTTTATTTGTCTTATTTCAGTGGTGACAGACGCACCTGTCAAATGTTGTCAAAAATCGACAAAGCCAATAAACACCTGCTTCAAAGATACCACTAAATGAGTCACCAAGACAAATAATCACATGAGCACGATTCCCTCACCCGGATTGGCTGAGTAACACTGTTCTCACTGAACCGATTGCTTTTCAGTTTGCCTCCCATAATGATCAGACGCCATGCAGCACATCTTTATCCCTTCCTTCTTTATACAATCCTTGGTGGAGGTCGGACACAGTCTGAGCTCTAACCCTTTTTCTTTCTGCATGTGTTTTTGTGCACCAATGTAACTGGACAGAATATTGGGTAGAGGGACAGATAAAACATCAATGCTTGCCTCCATCCAACGAAAAAGGATGACAGACATTTGTTGACCACAGACATGGTATGTTCTAAGCTTTTCCTAACTGTATAGCTGCAAGGAGCTCAAGCAGGATTTCCCCCTCCTCTCCATCTCCTGCATCTGGATTTCGGGGCGCTCTGCCCTGGTCGCTATACTGTGTGCGTCTTTGCACAGCTTCTGTTTAGTGTGAGCGCTCACCAGTCTTCTTCTGCGTGTGTCTCTTCCCAGCCTCTCTGAAGGCCACCAGGGCTCTGAAGTAGGCTCGGAGCACCGCCCAGCGGAAGGTGGCTGAGGGGTCGATGCCGATCAGCCCGCAGATGAAGCCGTTCTTGCTGCTCTTCAGCAGAGCCACGATGTCCGGGCGCATGTGGTCCGTGTTCTTCTCCCTGAAGTCCTGTGTGTGTGTGTGTGCGTGTGTGAGAGAGAGAGAGTGAGAGACACAGCAACAAAGATGGATGAATTTCTTCCCATTCACCTCGCGGTCCTGTGCTGCAGGTTAGGCTGGCTGACGCAGAGGAACCTCTTTACTGCCCCTAAACTAGTGTGTCTCCACTTCAGTAGTCTATTATGACCAGTGCAACCAGTTACGGAAGGATTCTGTCTGCGACGACATGATGTATTATGAAGATCAAGCGGTTACCCAACAAAGCAACACTATGACATTATGGTTTTTGAATGGAAGGGAACTTGCCATAACTGTGTCACTACAATCTCAAAGGATCAAGGACGATGGATTGAACTGAATTGCAAAAGCATTCATGTAGGTTCTTCCTAGTTTTCACAGTACGGTTATTTTGTTTTATGCTACAACAGCTAATTGTAAAAGTAAACTATTAACATAATGAATAATTAATGTAGTAACAATTTGCAGCTAATATTGTAATAATCCTGTTAATGTAATACATTCCCCATTCATGTAATAAAGGCTACCTAACATTAATAATAATAATTAGAATAATGATTTACATTATTGAGTTTTATTACATTCACAGGAAGGATGACGTTTTTTAAATGTAATGAGCATCAAAGGCCTCTTCCATACATATTCATTCCTTTTTCAGATATGACACCATCATTCATTAATAACCACATTGTGAATGGGGGACAGTTTGTGAATTTGGACTATTATTAGATTAATTCAGTTATTACGTTCTTGACACCTGAAAGTTTAAGCCTTCTCAGTTATGTAATAAAACCCAATAATTCATTTTTAAATATTTTGTAAATTGTTGCAGTATTGCTAGGTAACCTTTGTTACCTTAATGGGAAATGTATTACACCGACAGGATTATTACACTATTAAGTGCTAAATATGATTAGTTACTGGTTTATTACGGTAATGGGAAGTCACATGTTAACAGTTGTAACAATGCCCCTGAGATGAAAACTACACAGGACGTATTTTAAGATGCATTCCAATGAGTTGGAATTTTACTGGTCGACTGCACATGACAGAATATGAGAAGGCTGTTGTTCATGGCAGGGAACCGAACAGATGCCCAGACCTGCACAATAGGTGAAAGGGACCCTGGGATGCCAGATCTTGATATGGTTGCGTAATACGACTGTGGTCGGGACTCGTGCCAAGAAAGTGATTCAGAATGCCTCTCTATTGTTATGTGTGAGACTGTACACCCATTTACTAGCTCTATGGAGGAGTAGTATTGCAGCTACTGTAGTTCATACAAGTTCATACCATACCGTCGTTCACTGTTATTACATTATCAGTCGCTACAAGGTTTGTAACCAGGATGTCACCAGTTCGAATCCGCAGACTGGCCGTGTGAGTAACGCTCTCCCTCCCACAACAAAATCTCACAAATTACAAAATCAAAGTGGAGATGGGCTGCACTTTCTCTTTCCCGTCTGTCCAAGTCCCGGGACGATGTTGACAGCCACTGACCTTGATGCCGTACTTGACCCTGCCGGCGTAGTGTCGGATAATGAAGGCGGGCTCCATGACCGCCGGGAAGTCGATGTAGCTGTTGCCCTCATGCTGCCGCTTAAACTTATCCAACAGAGTCTGGTTGGTGGCTTGGGGGAAGCTGAAATAAGGGCAGGGCAGTTCGGTTTGTGTCATCCCACATCAAATGGGTTTACACATTCGTTGTCAAAAGGCAAATGCATTAAGGAAGGAACATGACAGGAGTCTCGTTTAAAGCCGCCAACTGGGTCATGAATACTCTACAGATATATTCTCACAGATCCCTGATCCGCTCATCGGACACATACGAAATTAAAGAAACTGCGGTGTCTTTGGTGGCTTGACATTGTGAGAGACACAGACGCAGATTCATCAATACCACACCAAATCGCCACACCAGTTACTTATGGTGGGGGGCACTGGAGATAACGATGACGCTGAATCTCTGATCCGTGACCGGTTTTGCACCGGTGTAAGCTGATCCCAGATGAGCTGTCCCTAGAAGTTCCAGCTAATGAAGTCTGACAAACTCACTTTCCCTCTGGCCCTTTAAAACCAAGAGCCAGAAGTTCAGCAGAAAATCAACAGCTTACAGGAAGACAGGAGGGGAGGAACGAGACACCAGGGGTTTAGAAAAGGGGGGAAACTTGAGCTATGAAAAACACACACAGCCAAGGACTCGCTGCTTTCCAGCTATTCCAAGTGAGAGGGATTTCAATCGTGTCCAAATGGAGAAGGGGGGGGGATTAAATAGGAAATATATTTTGTTAAAATAATCACATGCTTTGTGAGGATTAAAGTTATAAATTGTCCGAGTAATTGACAGAGAAAGGCACCAGGAATGTGCATTAAAGGGCATTAAAGGGCAGTAGTTCTAACCTGCTTGAAGTAGCAGATGGGTGGCGTTTGCCACACGGGGCAATAAAACAAGTTCCCAAACGAATGAGAGTCATTTGACAGTTTATCCGACCCTCTCTGAACGAGCCTGGTGTGGTAAACCCCACCCCTCCGCTCCAAGCAGCTCAAAGCAAACGGCCACAATCGTTACTCACCACCCACGTCCCAGTCCTAAGTATGGACTGGCCGTACAGGTAAGCCAGGCAGGCAGGAAAGACTCACTTGCACTCTTCATCCAGTAGGTGGAGCAGTGCCGTGGGCTTCTTGCTGATCAGGTTGATGCAGCCCGTGTTGTCGATGTAGTCGATGTTACGCCAGCTGATGCCCTCCGCCCTGTACTCTTCCTGTGGGGCGACACGGTGCAAACAGAGAGGTCAATATTGCTGCTCACTTTCAATGGCCGTCATTGGCTGCATTTCTCTTGTGGCAGCCGAGTCGCTCCGACAAAACAACGTCAAGCCCTTCGTCATTTCAACATATCTGCACTTTAGAGGGAAAAAAAGATTCCCATTGTTTTTTCCATTTATATTGAGGCGTTTGTAAAGCAGAGAGCCAGAAGGGGACCACGGTACATGTGACCACGGTACATGTGACACTAAAGGCAACAGACTTTACCACTCGACTATCTCTGGGCGCCAATATATGGCACCAATGTGTCACCGAAAAGGCTGAGAACCCCTCCTGTGTAGCCTCGGCCGCTTTAAATCCCACTACTAAAATAACAGGCGTGTCTTCATGTCGTCTCACTGCACTATAAAACAAAACCTCTTAGTGGTTTAATAAGAAGAAAAGCCTTCGGAGCATTTAGCAGCGTTCTTCCCTCTACATGTTGTTTTCTCGTGTTCCTGGGAAAGAGAATTAACCAATAAAGACCCTTGATCCAAGGGAGGTTTAATAATACATTAAAAAAATCTACAACAAAAGAACCCAATGGAATCTCATTTTTTCCAGTCCCTTCCTTTCATTTTAGCCTAAAGTCAGAAAGCTGAACAAAACCGGTTAATTCCTCCTGAAAATGTGCTACTCAAAGTGGAGCAACTTTCAGTAACACTTCTGTTGCAGGATCCTCTCGTGGAAAAAAACAACATTAGTACAGCCTGAGTGCATTATTCTGCAACACTGTTTATTTTGGAGTGTGATTTGCAGTTTGTGCTGTGTATCCTCCGCACAAACAATCCAGCAGATTCCATCCAAATCGTATCAACAAACTATTTCTTAAATTGTTTTTAACTACGTTCATCATCATTGGCTGCGATTCCCCTGCTGGAAAGCACAGCTAGATTATCCTCTCGGATATACGACGCCATCTGCGGGTTTAAAAGGGCATTTAGAAGAACAGAGCGATGGTGGAAAACTACCAAAATCTACGTCCATTACTTACAGATGAGACTTTTCGTTTTTCCCCCCAACCCTTATTTATCCAGGGAAAGTCAACAGAGCACCATTATCTATTCCAGCAACACCCTGCTTCCACGTTCATACAGTTACACACATTCACAGTTAAATGCCTTGCTCAAGGGCACATCGACAGTAGTAGTAGTCCTGGAGGTGCCGTAAATAAATACAAAATGTAGAACAATTTCAGGCTAACTTTTCAGAAACCCCGCAGCAGTGGAACCGCTCTTCTCAGGGTAACCAGTGATCCCCTGGAGAATGCAGATTCAGGGCTGCTTGACCTATGTGTAACCTTTGACGAGGACTAATCATGTTTTTGTAATTGACTGATTCATTGGGCTGGAATGTCGGTGACATCGCTGTTCTGGCTCTCATTTCACCTGTAAAACATGTCAAGTTTGTTGACATTGACGATTATGTTTCCTCTGATTCGCTGATGTTGTGTGATTTGCCTCAAGGGTCACTTCCTGGGCAAATGCTATTTTCTTGTCACTCCTTGGCCATAGTTGTCGCCATAACTCAATCACCTTTTGCTGCTGCTGCCACACACACACACGGAATTTTTTTTTACCTTGTGCTGCTGAGATAAAAAACTGTTGCTTTTCACATCAGAGGATTTTAACAATCGTCATGAGAAAATGGTCGACTTGACCATGCTTCAAAACGTCCCCGTCTCCTGCATGCTTCAAAAGGTGTAAATCCTGGACATACGACTCCAGATTATTGGAGTAACCAACCGTCTTAACACAGCAAACCTGACAAGTCCATAAGCTTCAAAACAAAGGCAAAACAAAGTCTCTTCGCGTGCGACACATTTGTAAAGCTGCAGCACATTTAGGATACAGAGCCACGTGAAGAAGAGCCTTTGTACAGTACAGGAATGACTGAGCACACGGGCCTTCGTGTGTCCGCGTCACACACGAACTGCAAGGAAAGTGCTGGAGTGGTGGCCCTCCCTCAAACATGTCGGGGCACGGCGCGTTGATTCAGTCAAGCTCATGGTAAACACCACGTTTGACTTCCAAATCTTACCGATCATGACTTTAAAAGCCCTTTGAAGTGAATCAGCCCACTTGTGAGAAGATAAATCCTGCCGAGTTGAGTCATATGGCTGTCAGGCTCACAACTAACCCTGTTGCATAACCCGGTGAAGAATTCCTCCGCTGTTCCGAGGTCATTGTAATGTATGTGTACTGTGTGGTGTGATAAGGATGAGGGATTTCCTTGGAAACGGTCATAAGTCAAAGAACTTGAGCGGGTAGATCTACGTTAAGATAATAGCCGCCGGTGCTAAGTTCAACTCTCGGTCAACGCCTTGAATAGGAAACCAGCCCCATAGAACCACCAACCAATGAGATATCCGCAGCGAGGAGCAGCATCCCAGAGCAGAATACGCGAGAGATGCCTTACTTGCTCAAGCTTGAAGATGTGCTGGTTGAAGTAATGCTGGAGACGCTCGTTGGCAAAGTTGATGCAGAACTGTTCAAAGCTGTTGTTCTCATAGTCCTCGAAACCAAATATGTCCAGCACTCCGATGGATAAGATCTGAGGGAGACACAATTACATAACGTGAGAAAATAAAAAGGCTGCTAAGTAAAGGTCTTAAAGGAAAAATCCACCCTCGGATACTCTCACACTGTTGGATCAATCTGATGTCCCCACTTTCCCTCAACCTGCCTCACACCTACGTCTACTTCAGTTAGTGATTTCCTACATTTCCCAGAATTACTTTTCTATATAGAGAAGAACCAAAAAATGGGTTCAGAAATGCAAGGAACATCACCAGTGTCTTAGGTTTCAAGATGCACAACCTTCATGGCAACCCATAATGTGCATTGCTTTCTTGCCAACAATAATTTAGTAGTAGTTGTCCGTTTTTTCAGACAATGGATCCTGTATCTCACTATAGAATGAAATTCTTCAATTGACTTCACATTTTCTACGCTTCTTTCTATTCTGTACAGACAATTCAGCTCTACAACACCACATTATCTTAAAACAAGCCCATGCGTCGGTGTAGTCCTACCTTGGTCGTCTCCTCCAGGTCCCTGTTGTTGAGCAGAGCGTGGTTGATCCTGAAGACAATCCAGTCAAACAGAGCGCTGTACAGCGACTTAGCCATGGAGTCCCGCACCGTCCCAGCCTGGAGGCACACACACAGTCCTTCGTCATCGGTCATGTCTCAATTTCCAACATTCGACTGATCGAGGCGGGAGAAATATGAGGAACACGTCTGAGGTGAACGGAGGAGGGTAGTGAGGCCATGTTTTGATCACCTGTGTGGGCTTTCATCATGGGTTAATTCATTTATGTTCTGTGGCTTTGGCATATTGACATGATCCAAGACCAGAGTCCAGATATCCAGCCAAGCCTATATCGGCTCTTTCGTCCTCATGACAGAATAATGGCACAGTCTTTACCATGCAAGGTCTTTAGACGCCATACAGTGGCTGCTCGCCGTTAAAATGCCTTTGTTTCTACATAACTGAGCGCGTTATTTTAAGTAACTCCAGACCAAATATGTCTGGCTACTTCCATGGGTCATGAACGATATTATTTGGAACCCCATACACACTGTAGTCTAATGATCCATAAGCTTTTCATTATTTCGAGGAAGTTGAGAGGAAACTCGAACCGGGCTGAGAAGACGAACCTCATTACAAACATGCTCAGATTTCCTTGAGGTTTTTAAGTAGCATGACTTTCAGTTTAGAGGCCAGGAGAATGTTGTGACTGTTAGAGCAATGTTTACACCGAGACCACCCAGCGTGCTGCCAAAACTATTACTGGTTGTTTGTTCATATGAAACGGCTCCTAAATATCTAATGGCCATTATGAGGACGTTGTTTTGATGATGGGAAACATCCTCTGGAATAGTTTTGTGGTAAAATACTGTTTAGGCAGATTCTCTGGGTGAATATTATAAGGCATCTGTACTGGAAAACAAAGAGAATCCCTTCCATCCAACTCACAGTAGTAGGAGGCAACGTGTGTGCAGCAAAAATGAAGCTGCATAGATCTTTATTTATTTGAAGTCAACTCGATAATCAAACATCGAGGTTTCACGCCATGAGCAGTTTTCAAATGAGCCAAATCTGCGCAGGCCATCTGCACGTCTACAGTAAGCGGCGGTTGGTTCAGACTGACTGTCACGCTTCACTGTGTATCCGTGTGGTTCCATCTTCCCTCCGTCCTTCAGGTGGCTCTCCTCTGCAGACCGTGACCTGCGTTTGCTTTTCAGAGTGGGGGTCCCAAAGCAAACTGTACAGGGGCTCGAAATGCCTTCCCTTCCCTCTAAACAGACTGAAGAACTGTGTGCATGTGTGTTCGTGTGTTCGTGTGCACGACTACGTGTCGGTGTAGGAGGAGTTCCGGCACCGGTGCGCACTGTCCCGTAAACACAGCTGGGTCAGGCTGGAGAGCCGACGCTGCAGGAGGGCTGTTGAGCTGGCAGTGTGTCTTTGGTTTAACTACTGAGTTCATCGTTTATTTACGATAAAACAACTGTTCCACTGCCCACCTGGCAACACAAGTCAAACAATGTCGAGAGGTAAGGCGCTAACATTGAAGTCGAAGAAGGAATCTGAGGACTTATAAACCGCCTGATTAGTCCTCAGCACGACCAGCCTCAGAACAATTACTTTTGAAGAGCTGATGGAGATGTAAACAAAGGCAATGAACCGGAAAAGGAAATGGAGACGCTTTTCCACAAGGCAACACAACCAATCAAATTGCAGACGGTTTGGATCAGTCAGATTGGACTGTGATCTTCAAGATCTTCAGATTCTCAACATTCGATTGGCATTCAGGCCAAATAGTCCAGACAAGCTTTCATATGCATATTACTCAGGAGTGGCTTCCGTCTAGCCATATATATGATGTACCATAAAGACATCATTGATGGAGTGCTGCAGAGGTGGTTGTCCCATCTTTGAACAGGGACTCTGAAGCTCTATCAGAGTGGCCATTGGGTTCTTGGTCACCTCGCTGAGCAAGGCCCTTCTTGCCCGGTTACTTTGGCCGGATAGCCGGCTCTAGTGGAGTCTTGGTCGTGGCAAGCTTCCATTTCACAATGATGGAGCCACTGTGCTCCTGGGAATTTTAAATGCTTTAGCAATTTTTGGTATACCCATCCACAGATCTATGCATTGACACAATTCTATCTCGGAGGTGTACGGAGACTTCCTTGGACTTCATGGCTTGGTTTTTGCTCTGACTTTCCGAAGCCACTGTATGGTCTTAGTACAAAGAGGTTTTTGGAAAACACGACACTGACTAATGGTCCGAGGTCATAGAGAGGAGGTTGGTGAGGCCTTGTTTTGATCACCTGTGTGGGCTTTCATCATGGGTTAGTTAATCTACCGTATTCGGTGGCTTTGCTGTATCGTGTGCTGGAGCATTTCTGACCTTGGATGCCAGGAGCAAGGCACACAGGCGGGATCCAATGGACAGCCGTTTGTGCAGTCGTTTAATATGACATACTAGTCAAGTTATGTGTACAACTTATGCGCAATGTTAGCGCTGCTGGAAAAGCGGCCTCACCTCGGCAAGTTTGTAGGGTACGATCAGCCTCTCTCCCACAGTCACCGTCTTCCGCGTCGTCAGAGCCTCGAACAGCATCTCTTCTTTGACCTAGTCGTGAAAGTGAGAGAGAAAGTGAATGAGGAAAATCTCTCCTGGAGATACCACACCCGTGTCACATAATGTTATGCCATTAGGTGGACGCTTATATCCAACCTTACAGCATTGTGTTGCACTGGGAGAACCGTGGGTAAATCTGATACATTCTATACTAATACTGGGACCATTCTGGGAGCCTTTCATCTGGACAGTGTTTAGGGTACTTGGGTATGAGAGGTTGGAGACGTGCTTTGATAAATCTAGCAAGGCTCTTGGTCGTGAGAACCATCTAATCCTAGTTATTGACACAGTGGGCCGGAGGTCTGCGCAATCCCATAAACATCCTGCTAGTACAGAAGTAAGGGAAAGGGGGGAGCTATACCAGTTCTGTTCTAACGCACATCAAATTACAGTTCTGCTTCTAAACTGTTTCTAAACTTCTTGGTCACTCAATTAGCTAATGATCCACAAAGACATAATTATCTAATACTTAAAACCACGTTACTAGGTATTACCCTATTATCAGTGAATTGTAATCTCTACACGGACGGAATTTTGTTCTACTGCTGTTCTAATGCAACAACAAAAAAAGGTACAGAAGTACTCCATTTTTTGCCCCGCTCATTTCTAACTTCACTGACATTTTTTGACTTTAAAGGCCATTTTTGCACTCAGCCCCCGTTAATCTCTGACCCTGGTGCCTTCTGTGTCTCTGTGCGTGTGCTTGTCTTATGTAGTTGTGCATATCCATTCCTCTGTGCCAGTATGTCTACTTGTGAACCTGCACTTATATTTCAACCATCAACTCCGCTCTGCCACACTATCATTTACATACTATCCGAGAATGAGGAAAAATACGTTGTTACATCTCCAGTATATTTATAGATGGGTGACAGAATTAGAAGAGATGTAATTAACGCTCAGATGCAAACCCTGACCAAACCAAAATTCTTGACCGTGTGTCCGCCTCAATACGCAAACAAGTGCTTGCAGAAAAGTTTTGTGCACTGGATTTCACCTGGAATCACTTATCACTCATTTCACTTATCCAACAAGTAAAATACCTTCTCTGTGTGCATTATACCCTTTTGTGTGGATAATCTAAACACTGCAAAGACATAAAAACTCAATAGATTTATCTTGCAGTACCTCCAGCAGTTCTGAGATGACGGGCAGCACCTCCGGGTTGCAGATGTCGATGGAGTCGTCCCTGTACGTTTTCCTCTTGTAGCGGATGTTCCCCAGGTGGAGGATGGCCGACAGCAGGGAGAAGATCCTAAACAAAGGTTTCAATCAGGACAAGCGACGCCTGGAGACATAATGTAGGGCTGTCCGTAGTTGTTGTTACTGTCCACCTTCTGGTAGTTGGTAGCGATGATAAACGAGGTCTAGGTGTACAGTATGAGACATGAAAGCTGTGTGTGTGTGTGTGTGTGCGTGAACAGCAAGCACTAAAAAGACACATTAACTATATTAGTCGCACACACGTGTCACTCACTGTTTGCGTGTGGCAGGCAGAAAGCCCACCATCTCCATAGCCAGCTGCAGCCTCTCAAAGTCATGCTTCAAGTCCTCTCCTTCTACTGTGAAGCAGTCCTGCAATCACAAGGAAACCGGGCGTCATCGGGCTTACAACAGCCGACAGCTTCATGGTAGCCAAAAGGGCTTAAGGGTCTCCCTATGCTAATAACAAGTCACTATGAAGTGTCAAGGGAGTAGCTAACGGCTGCTGACATACGCAGCGCATAAATCTTTGTGATTTTAAAAAAAATGTATACAGCGCGTCCAAAGAAGCTTAAAATAGTTTTTTGTTGACTTTGCAGCTGAAGCAAAAAGCAGCAGCGTGGCCTGACGCAGACAAAATAAGTGACTCACGCTGAAAAGAGGCTATCATTATGAAGCGTGGTCAAACAAACCAGCAACACCGTGCATTTCTGGATTTGAAGAGGGTCTGGCGAACGATAGCAAATGCGTGTTCTGCTCATGTAGTGGAAAATCCGGCCTCGCTTTCTCTGCAACACGATCCGCGGAAATTTGGCAAGATGGCAAAGGCTCTTTTAAGCAGTTTATTTTGCGCCTTCATAGGAGCGATGGGGGTCGAGACAAGAGGAGGACGGCATGTTTGTGTAGGTGGAAGGAGGATGATCGCTCATTGACACACTGATGTGCGTAGACTGGCGCCCACATCCACAAGTGTGCACACACACACAAGGTTTACACCCGCTATACACATAATCGGTACACATCCAACCCCACACACACACACACACACACATTGAGTGTAGCCCTGCCGACAGCAGTTGTCAACGCCAGTTTAATTGGTCTAGTTGTAGTCGAAAAGACTCCCTGATCTTCCATCACTAATCCCACTGATGACACGTCCAACACCAGGCTCCGCGCTGCACCACCTAGACTCCCGCATCAATTCACTACTATGGGCAAAACGGTGTCACATCTGAACACTGCTTGAAATGAATGTGCGCGGTGATAAATAATGTCATAACCGAATGCTAATGTTTCGAAGCCTGTGGAAATCTATGCTTCGATACAACTATACGACTACACACTCATTCGCTACACACGCACCGCCTCCCGCCCTCATGCACACCTCTGATGCGAGCAGCGGTCTTTTCTTTATGGCCCCGTTCCACTATGGCTGCCATAATTATCACATACCAAGAACACGGAAAGACAAACACTCCAAACACGAGACTCGCACTTAAACTCATGTGCCTCCTTCCTCCATCCCTTCCTCCCTCGTTCTCTCCTTTCATGAAGGAAAGTTCACACTGATCCATTTCCAGAGTATAAAATATTAAAAAGGGGGCAATATACTTTTTCCCAATTATAACAATCTGAAAAGGTGTTTGAGGTGGTAAATTAATGGGATATTTCAAAATGTATGCCTCTGCCCTTTGCTGACATTTCATAATTTAGTTGTTCACCTGTTTAAAAAAATAAAATAAACAGTGCAATGGCTATTGTAGCAAGCCAGTTGAAATAAACATTTCCTTTTATACACTTTATAATCACTTTACTACGACCTTAAATAATATAGACTGTAATCACTGCAGGGTTAAACGTTCCAATCACAGATTTACAGTATTATCCCTTCACTGAACTGACAGTAACTATATTATATAATAATAATAACAAATAGATTAATGAATTAACCAAATGTGACTCAAGAAGCAAATTACATTGATATACATGTATGTGTGACATAACATCAGACATCTTATTTCCCACCACCGAACCAGAAAACACAAACACAATCGCAAAACGTTTTTGGTCATTGACTTCACACTATCACAGTATTTTTAGAGTGGCAAGTCTGATCCGAGTCAGAACCAACCAAACGGGCCCAGAAGTGCAAAGCACATCGCCAATGGCTGTTCTTTCAGCATTTTAGGGTGGATTGTTCCTTTAAGTTGTACCAGTGAGATGGTGGAGTGAGACGCCTGGGCGTCCGGCTGACCTGAGTCAAGAAGTCAAACGTTCAGGGGTCACCTACTATGGTGGCCTAGGGTCAGCACACACACACATACGCACACACACACACAGCTACTGTGAGGATCAACAGGTTTACTTTTGCAACCTGCTCCTCCTGGCAGACAAATATGCACAAGACACACACAAAGACACACACTCAGACGCGGACATGTACACGCATTGTTTGAACAGCTTCTTGACACTGAATCAGACCAAAGGTATTTGTTTGCAGATTGGGATGTAAGAAGCTGGAGCCTTCCTCGAGTTTTCTCTAAAAATAGTACGTAGAGTGAGTAGATAGGCAACTTCTCCATAGTAGGTGACTCCTGCCCCGTAGACATTTACTGTTCAGATGGTTGGATGATAAGATGATTAGGCTTCATGGTGCAGTGGATTTTCCAATGAATGGATTCTTTGAGGCCAATAGCGATTCTAATATTCTTCATATCATTCTCTTGTTCAAAGTCTGCCCACACATTTCAAAACTCAGTGACGGTCTTGTCGTCTTGTTTATTTACGTATTAAGAAACGGTGCATTGTCAATGATGAAAAAGAGCCACAGTCTACAGCAGCAGAGGCAGCTACGGTGACCGGGATGTGACCGGGATGTGACCGGGATGTGACCGGGATGTGACTAGGCACAACAGCGTAACACAGGGAAGCAGCACAACAGGGAAAAGCAAAAACAAGGCAAACGACAGAGAACCACCAAAACCAAACCAG
>OMOT01027492.1:0-15052 GCA_900312575.1 Acanthochaenus luetkenii | reverse complement strand
ATGGGTGTTAAGTTTATGCTTGCTTATTATACCCTGTTTACGTAATTTCAAGAGCCTAATGCATTTCAGATTTAGAAATTGTTTTGCTACAGGAATTGTCAGATTTATGTGGGAATTGAGCCTGCGGTCCAATCCAGTAAAGAGTGAAATACTGCCTGAGGGGCTAAGTGGTTGCATCTAAGATATTTATTCTCTGGCTGTGTACCATCAGGCCCCACCTGCCAAAGATTGACACAGTGGTACCAACTTATTATGGCTAGTGTCAGAGCTGCATTGTCATACGGTGACATATCAAAAAGGGGGGGCAGAGAGGGACCCAGTGTAGTGTTCACGACCCAACTAGAAGGATCACTGTTGTCATTTTCAATCTGTGCTGCTCCCTCATATCCTTCTAATTGTTGTCTGAGGTTTAATCAGTGTGCCTGCCACATTCAGTTGAGTCTTTTAGCCTTGTCATTCTCTGCCTCCACCTTGTTCTTTCTTTTCTCCATCTTGTGTCCTCCCCGCCGCATGTCATCATCAGTCATGTTCACGGCCTGTGCAGTCGGTGATTCACATTGCACAGTGTCACCAGCGGCACATTCCCTCCCACTCTCTTGCACGCACTTTTTTTCAATTTATCCCTCTGTCTTCCACTTTCCTCTGTCTTTGTCTGTTTTCCCAGCTATCTGCTGCACTATGTCCATCTCGCTCACTCTTTTGACTGCTGCCTTACTTTTCCCATCTATCAGTCTCTTCTCTTTACACCTTTTGTCACTGCCTGTCCATCTTTTCTCCTTGTGTCACACTCTGTTCATTTGCTTAGGGTAGATGGGGAGGGTGTGTGTGTGTGTGTGTGTGTGTGTGTCTGTTTGACCTTTCTGCTGCGTCTAATTTATGTAACGCAGAGGGCAGAATGTGAAGTGTCTGTCTCAGAGACAGACAGCTAACTGACTCGTACCTCCACCCGCATTTGGGGCTCGACATTTCTAATCTCGCGTAACTTTTTACCCAGAGACACGTCTCTTTGTTACATTGTGACTCCCCTGCCTTTGTTTTCCCAGGAGCTGCCACATGGAGGCGAGCGTCCAAGGTCAGATTGCACTGCCCCCATACACAAATAGCCCAGCCTTTTTTTGTGCAGTGCTGGCGTGTCAGCAAAAGTGGGCAGGGATGGATGGCTTTGCCTTGAGGCTAAGAGAGAGGGAGATAGAGGGGGGAGAGAATTGAAGACATACCGGGGTACTCCCCTATGGGACTCGTTTGATTGCTCTTTCGCTGCGTTACCCCCTTCCCTTCCCCCTTCCTGTGCTCACTATACCTCTTATCAGGTGTCATCTGTTTCTGTGCTCAAATGAGGATGTTTGTTGCTCAGACACCTGCTTTACAAACTTAATGAATCCAATGGCTTGTATAAAGAACAATAAAGGCAGTGTTGAGATCCCTTTTTTATCCCCATTTTCTTTTGTCGCACTCCACGTTGTTTTAAATGTGTTTGTTCTATATGCTGATACTTAGCACTGGTCCTTCAGCGTGGATGTCCTGCTAAACTGTCACATGGAGCTGACTGTGGGTGTTGATTGACCTTGGCCAGCTATGAAATAGCCTTTAACCACTATCCTGGAGAAAATTGAGTAAAATAACAATGAAAATAAATAAAATAAATGGAGTATAAAATAACAAAACATAAATCAACCAAAACATCCCAGAAGAAACTTTGCTGCATAATGTCTTGGGGGGGCAATACATTTTCTATAGGCTTGGTCATGGTGAGACACATTGAATTCTACTCCAAGCTGTACTTCTTACTCTGCAGTCAAAAATATTTTTTCATGGCCCTTATATTTGGTGGATGGGGGTTAAGGTTAGGGCCACCACTGTGAAACATACGGTAGACATGAAAGGATAAATGCCTAAATAAAACTCTCAGAGATGAGAAGCATTTAATGCAGTCTGCAAACAACCACCTGAGCAGATAACTTGGCAGCCAATCACTTACCTCTCTCCCTCTATCCCCCTTTCTCTGATGTTCATCATTTTCTTTTCTTTCATCTTGTTTTTCTGTCATACTGCTTTTGATCCCCCCCCACTTCCCAGCCCAGGTCTACTTGTGCTGCAACAATTTTTTCCTCCACCCCTGCGCTTTCTCTCTCTCTCTCTCACTCTCTGTCTCTCTCTCTCATGGTGGCTGTCTGGGCGTCTTCTGTTCAAATGTCAAGGAAAAAAGCCCTGCTGCCTTTCCTCCGTTGGTGCGTGACCAATCACAAGACGAGCTGATTTTTAGCGCACAGATCAAAGTCGTGGACACCGCCGGAGATACTGTTGGCTGTCTTTTTACTGCGGTCAAGTGAGCCATCTCTTTTGAAACCATGGTCTAGCCAGACGTTCTTTATATTGTGTTGCGCATCTAATGGTGTCTTTACGGTACTTACCCAGCATTGAGTCAAAATAACTTAATTCTCATAGCGTTTGGTCAAATGTAGTGGAGCTACATGGTCCAGATTACACACAGAGCCATGCTCGTGATAAGAGCTGATAATCCATCACATACAAAAAAGAGTTTCTAAATCAGTGGAATAATTAGCGCGACTGAAAACTGTTGTTTAAAAGGCAGTTCAAAAATGAAATGGGTTCTCAATCCAATGCCATTTAACATATGAAGATATATAAAACAATAAAAAATAATTTTCCACCAAGTCGTAAACTATAATCACCCGCAATTTTTTTAACTGCAGCATTTTAGAAAATTAGGCAAATAATGGCCATAAATTACCCAATTTTGACCTTTCATTAAAAAAGTTATTAGCAATGAAATCCAATGTATTCCTTTTTTGTACATCCATTTCTGTGCCAATGTCAAGTATGAAGACATTTAACTGTGCCATTTTTAAGAAATTGAAACTTAAAATCATCCAAAAGATACATTTTCATATTCGCCATATATAACAGAGCTGCTATAACAGCCTGTGCACCCATAAGTAATACAGACATTCTTCTTCAATAAATCTCAATCTATGTGCACTATAAACATTTAGGAGAACTCAATAATAAAGCCCCTGCATGCTCATCAATTCCTTTGCAAAATTGACCAACTTTGAACCTTGATGAAAAACATAGCTCAGAAATGAATGCACAGAAAATGAATACATTGGATTTCAGAACTAATTATCTTAATAACTTTTTTTATGAAAGGTCAAAGTTGTGAAATGTTACCAAGTAATTTACAGCCATTATTTGCATACATTTTCCAAAATGCTGCAGTGAAAAATAATTATTTATTTATTTATATTTTAATTAAAAATAGTTATTATAGTTTACAACTTGGTGGATTAAAAAAAAAAAACACGTTTTTTTGTTATTATCTTCATATGTTAAATAGCATCAGATTAATATATTAAAGCAAGCTAGAACCCATTGCATTTTTTTAACTGACTTTTAAGCCTGAATCTTGAATGAAACAACAGATTCCAGTTGCGCTAATTATTCCACTGATTTACAATCAGAATTTTTTGGGCACGCGGTGGGTCATCAGCTCATAGCACAAGCGTGGCTCTGTATGTAATCGCGACCACGTAGCTCCGCTATATTTGACCAAACGCTATGAGAATACAGTTATTTTTACTCAATGCTGGGTAAGTACCGTAAAGACACCATTAGACACGCAACACAATATGAAGCGCGGCTGGCTAGACCATGGTTTCACAAGAGACGGCTCACTTGACCGCAGTAAAGAGACAGCCATCAGTATCTGCAGCGACGTCCACGACTTTGATATGTGCGCTTAAAAATCAGCTCGTCTTGTGATTGGTCACACATTCAGCCCCCCACCTCGAAACCGTGGGTGACAGGGTAACTGGTAGCTTCCTGTCAATCTCCTGTCCCAGTAGGTAGCCATTGAGCCAAGACAGAATCTCTCTGTTCAATAATTCTGCTTGGTGAAACGCCAACTTGAATCTACTGTCTCCACTCAACACAGCATGTTGGGGTCATAAAAGTAGCCTTACTACTTTGTCTGTTTCCTTTGTCAATTAACGTTTTACTTTCCATTATCACTAGGCACAAAGAGAGAGAAAAAAGCAAGATCCACCATGAAAAGCAATGTTCTGAGGAACAGTATAACCGCTGTGGATGAAACCTCATGTACCCGTTTTCTCAGTGTGCATATTTTGTTTTCTTTTTCCCTGTAGGTATACTTACACCTTGTGCCCCTTCAGTAAAGTCACACAAAAGAGCGCTGAAGGAACAGAGGTCTCATTGGGGTAAGTACCTCAATCACCTTCTCTTTTGACTCCATAGTTCAAACCCCAAACAATGGGAAGCCAGGGTATGTCAAGAACATTTGAAATATTCCAGCTACCGTGAGTAAAAATGTAGCACCTGGTTATTAACGCATCAAATGTTTTGCACATAGGCAATTTATCCAAAGCAGTGCATACATTTTTAGATCTTGGTGTGGGGCATTTAGAGAGTATAATACAACACAAATCACACTTCTTTTGAATGCATGAAGCCACAAAAATATTTAAAAACATTGGATAGCAATCTAAGAATACAAAATACACAGCATTTCCCTTGTTCTTTCATCAAGCAGTAAAGCTAGAGTAGTTTATTGTTTATTTCTTATTTATACTAATTAGCTAAATTCCCATGACAGCATTGTTCATTTCATAAATGGACTTGAACGCTGCTTGATACAAATCCCACCACTGCGCTAGTCTGAAAGCTCTTTAATCATTGTTACAATGTTCATATGAAGTTACCCTGAGACCAATATTTGCGCTATTGATATTTGTATTGTTATTCAATCTCTGTTAGGTTTAGTATGACCTTTAATCAATCGCTAACAGATCTCTATTACAGTTTTAATACCTTTTGATCAATGGCAAAGAGCGGGTGAGCTTCATATACTGATGGGGTTGTATTTCCTCGGCCATGAAGGGTTTCAATTTCGTCGAAAGGATTACGCTATGGCCTTTTACCATCCCCGAGGGATTGGCTGTGTCGACCGCTGGACATTGGTCTGTATCAAAATGCTTATGTGCTATGAAAGATGCCACTCAATCCCCACAGAAGCGCACCTTTAGATGCCACTAGACATGCTCTATTTTCTCCTTTCTTTTGTTCCTCGGGAGTGTCAGATTGTGGTGAGATTGCTTCGAGGGGTCAGAAAAAACTAAAAACCAAAAAAACAGACACTACCCACAATATACATTTCTTGGTAGAATATGTCGTCCTATAGGCCGCAATGTGTGGGTCCTTCTAACTGCTGATTTCGAAACAACAGCTGTCATTTACCTGACGTTGTTTTTCTTATTCGCTATGCTTGTATGATCTTTTCCCACCTTCTCGTGTATGTTACCACTCTCAAGCAGGGGGGAAAAACCCAAATAAAACGTATATCTTTCTGATATTTTCCTTTTTCACTCCTCTGAATCTTTGATTTGAGGTGATAATTATGGGATGTCTCCATGCAGTCCTCTTCCACTCTCATTAGCCTTAAACGTCAGTCATCCGACACTTTTATAGGGTGCAATTATGGAAACGCTATTCCATTGACATTGACACCAAAAGAAGCTTTTATGATTTGCTGCAACTCCTCCCCAAAGAGGAAGACTCGATTGCAGGGCTGGTTTTGTTGAACCGGGCACATATGCTAAAAACTTATTTTCCCAAACAGATAATATAGAGGCCTAAATGACCATGGAAGATTTGCGACCAAGTGTCAAAACATTTTCTTTCCATAGATATGATGCCATTAGGCTTGGCTTATCTCCTTTTGGCAGTTGAACAGAGACGTTAAAGACATTATTATTAGCAATTATCCTTTATTTGCACGTGCAGTTTTGCTTTCAGATGGCAAACTAATTGGAATCTAAAGCAAGACTTTGTGTTCTTTTTGCACTGTCACCTCCCACACTACCCACTCACTTTTGGAGCGGAAAGAGCAATGCTTCATGTTTTTAGCGCAGGAAAAAGGATGGACAGAATGCTAACTGTGAGTAACGTGACCCCATCTCTTCCGCCTGCCTATCACTCATGATGGTATGGAAGGGCAGAAGGACCAAATGGAACCAGTGGTCAAATATATCTCTAACATGTGACTTGAGATATTGTCACTCTGCTTGGAACAGAATTGCTGCCAGACAGAACTCATGAGAAAGATTATACTCTCAAACATAATTAGAAAATAGTTGTTTTTAAACATGTTGAACTGTTTCAGATAGTACTGATGATGTTACTGAATACGACAGAAAATCCCAGATTTAAGAGGATGTTTCATTTTCCATTCACCTCCAGCTGGTTAATGGAAACATAATGGTATATTACTTGCTGATATATCGCAAACAAGTATACAAACTCCTTAATGTAAATTGCTGGGGGTGGGCAGACGGTCTATACTGTATGATGTACTGTACTGTTTCCAGGGAGAATGTAGTGAAGGCTATAGGTGCGGAGGGGTTTTGGGGAAGGGGGGAAGGGGAGGTACATGAATCATAGCTGGCGCGCTGGGAATAAAGTTCATTTTTTATCCGGACAGACCATCAGTCAACCCTCGCAGGATATGGCTGGGCCCCCTGATATCAATCTGCGTGGAAGCATCCTCCTTCTCCCCAGAGTGGGTGAGGGGGGAGAGGGGAGTGCTTTGATTTAAACGGCAGCATTTATCACACCTGCTTCAGCATCCTAAAGGACAGCCAGTGAGAAATAGAAGAGAGAGAGGGAGGGAGAACATTAACATGTGTGGCTTGTCAGCGAAAGTGTGAAGTTGTACTGCCAGCACAACTGTGACTACTGTTGCCATGTATTTGCAATTGCTATTACTTGCATCTACCACTTGACTATTAGGTACAGAACTAGTTGTGTTCATGTTTTTGGTGTATTAAATGGATGGTGGTGTTGCTGAATTTTTATTACAGCTCATGCAGACTGCTTAGTTTGTAATGCGCGACAAGCCTCGTAAAAATCCGTGTACATTGTTCACTGAGCCCCACCGTTACCTCATGTGTGGTGTGTGTGCATGGTTGTTGTTGGGCCATTAACCATAGAAATGTCCTTCAAGAACAATAAATCAGCCTGGGAGCACTTTATTTTGTTGCTGCTTGCTTTTTATACCGTGGCCACACACGCAAGGCACAACAACACATACTCACCCAGGAATTACAATGTCTCCGTTTTCCATTCAGCTGTTCTGCCTACAGCCCTCAGCAGCACAACTGCTTCCTGAAATGGCTGCTGTAACAATAACATCAGCTATGATAATGATAACAGAGTAGGGGAAAATGCTCGCGTTGCGACAAACACCGTCCCACTGTGACAGCGTCGTCCATCTTCATAATGTCCCCCCCTCCCCCTGCCCAACTGCAAACATGCCGGGTACAGTGACAGGACAGCAAACACACATGGCTTATAAAAGGTAGTCTACCACCTGGACAGACAAACAAACAGATGTATATGTAAATGATTGATCTACGGTAACATACAGGGTTTATTTTCTACTTACTTACTTTCATCTAGACAAACCCCAATTGTGTAAATGTCATTATGTGGTTATGTAAAAATACTCGTCTCACTGCTAAACACAGGAAGGATGCAATACTGATCATATTTTGTGTTTCCAAATATGACCACCGTCCATTGCAGTTAACTAACATTACCATACAATGCAACATGGCTAGTAGGTTAGCCAAGCTCAGTGTCAAGTGTCAAATCAGCAAAACTAAACATCTGTAGCTATATCTTTGTAAGTATCTAAGCAAAATGACAAAACAGAACAGGCACAGCCAAAAATATCATAAAATAAGACAGTTTGAGACAACTAAGCACAGAAATCTTCTGGCTAAGGGTTGTGTGCCTGTCTCCCAGTGTTTTAAAAACAACAAACAGGTCTATACTGAAGCAATAGAATAACATGTTACAGTTAGCAATGTACCCTCTATAAAACCTCTTCTTTTTGGGGGGCTTAACATAAATATACTGTATACAGTACTATGGCTCACTACCTTCATTTAACTTTTAAAACGGAAGTCCCCAGGAAGTACAGTCAACATCGAGTAATTAGCTGCGTTCAAGCCATTTTCTTCCTAACTGCTAACAACAACAACAACAACAACAACAACAACAAGCACAACAACTACTGAAAACAGCACTTACAGTATGCCCTCAGAACACTGCTTGGCCATAATACCATTTCACCATGAGCAGAAGTGCAGTTGAAATATTTATGTGGCCCTTTTTAGAGTTTGCTTAGGATAAACACATGGAAATAGCTCCAGCCACGCGATATTGGAACAGTAAGGGGCGCAGACAAATCTCTCAGAACCCTGAAGTCAAAAACCTTCATTCTCTATATTAAGTGCAAAATGAAATAGAAATATTTTGAATTCATAGTCTCCAAAATGTCAGTAAAGATGGTAGAAAAAGAGTTTAGAAAGTCAGATAAAAAATAAAAACGACTTGATCAAACCATAGATATGTGTAATGTGTGGCTAGAAAAACAAAACTATAAAATAACATTGTAAGACTAGTAGTATTTCCAGCCCCGCGCTGCACATCAATGTTGTTTTTTCCGTTCTCTAGACAGAGGGGGATGGGATCATTTACATGGGCTGTGGAGGAGCGAGGGATCAGTTGAGGGGTCACCCAATGAGTTTTTGTTTTTGGACTCCAGGGAAATCAGGTGGCCACGCAGTTGGGGTCATGGGGTCGGCCTGTGCAGCCCTGCAGGGTTCAAGGAGCTAGGCCCTCTTTTGTGCCGGGGTCAAACTGCTTTCCACTCATCATCACTGAGAGCATATCAGGGTAGAGAAAAGGCAGTGTTGAAATTGTGCAGGGCCCAGCGAGCGGCTTGCTTGTTCACCCTTTAACCTTGGAAACCCACAGTGTTTTCACAGTCTAAGCCTGGAATATGTCCATCAGGAATAATAATAATAATTGTATTTAGACGGTGCTGGGTGGATAATACAACACAGTGGAAGAACATTTTCACCACTGTGGTTATGACTGAGATTGCACACTTTAAAACAGGAAAATATACCCAGTGAAGACTATAAATGTCCCAATGTATGAATATTGTGATTGAAGGAGATGCATGAACCATGGAGGCACATATAGTGCCGCTGTACTACACTCAGGGGGGGAAAGAAAAGGCCTATTGTGAAAGCAAAAAAGGCTATTAGTATTGTCAGTTACTCTTTCAGGTTCACATTTCTCAGTATTCAAACCCACAGGTCTCCCTTGAACTGCTTTATTGAACAGTAGATTTTCAAACAGTGGCGAAGTGAGGTAGCCTAGCAACATTGAAACCACAGTGAATGACTTCGTATGCCCACTGCGAATGCCACAGGCAGGAGCCCAGGCAGTGGAAACGGCAGCGCAGAGCGGCCCCAAAGAGAGTGGGATGTGCTGGCCACCGTGGAAAATACAAATAGGACTGTTTGTGGCGGTATAGACATACGCATGCTGTCTATAGATCTTCTTCTTGAGCCAAGTACAAACGTAGCATTACAATGATGTTTTCAAAGACCTATTGCCGGGCTCATTTTAAAACCAGTGCTGCAGTGACCTTATATTGTTTCGCCGTCATGCACTTCTTGTAAAGGGTTTATGCAGGTCCCCGAAATCTGTTAGAGAAAATCCCCAGGTGCTGAGAGAAAGAGGCAGCAGTGTGAATGCCTCCAGGCTGTCAAAGTCCTTTGAGAGGCCTTTGCTTGAATGATCCAGCTGAGCAAATGTATGGGCACAGGCAAAGAGAAATAAAGAGAGAAGCTGTACTCTGTGGCCGTGGTAATATGGAAATGTGTTCATTTGATCAATAATAGCCAATTTCTCATGAAGGCTGCTGAAAAACCCCAGTGCCTTTATTAAAAGTAAGGAAGCTCTGACATAAAATGCATCACACCCCTTTTAAGATTAATTACTGTTGCAGTTTTCTGCAGTGCATGTATAAACAGTGGAACGCTAGCTAATTATCTCAATAGGTGGCCATTTTATTGCACAGCGATCACGAGGGAGCTGTAAGATATCACTGTAAAACTATTGGAACTTCAGCAGGTTGCAAGTGAGCAGTGAACAGAATTGAACATCAACCTGAGATTCAATCTGGGAGCGACACACTTTATCGGTTCTTTACAAAACGACCTTTTGATTGAATGTCTGTTGCAAAAGGATACATGGGTATTTTACTGTACGTACGGAACCATCTCGCCGATCATTTTTGAGTTCCAATTCAAGTTCCTTTTGGCTAAAATATTGATTAAATCACTAAAACGTGTTTATAGTCTCTATATAACATGCTTTAGTTCGATATAGGTCATTTTAAAAGTGAACCTAAGGCGAAATCAACTATTAGAATTAGGAATGTTATGGATATACAGTAATTCTCACATTTTAGTAAGAGGTATCTCCTCTGTAGCATCTATCAAATGTTCTTTACCCACTTTCTTTCATCTGATTCTGAAATGATCATATAGTAGTGGTAAAATAGTTGGAACAATAGTCACACCAACTTTTTAAAAGGTTATTTTTTTGGCATTTCTTCTTCATTAAACAGCTGAGAGAGACACAAAATATGTTAACATTTGCTAACATTTTTGACACAGTGCCTCATAGATGCGCAAGTCCAAGTCAAGTCTCAAGTCTCAAGTCTTTGAGGGACAAGTCCAAGTCAAGTCTCAAGTCTTTGAGGGACAAGTCTGAGTCAAGACTCAGATGGTCTGCTGAAACCCTAACAGTTATTTATAAGAAATGTAACCTATGGTCATAGACATGCGCAACCGAAAAATAAACAGCTCAATCTATTGTACAATACAGTGACATTATTTTACAGATGCTCATTGTTCACGAGTCACTAATCTAGAGATCGAGTCTGAAGTCCGTTTGTACGCAATCTAAGTGCGACTCGAGTGCAAGTCGCAAAGTCTCTATCCTTGCGGAGCCTACAGTATATTGTTTGAGCGGCAATGCAATCTTCTGATATTCTTGATTCTTAATCCAACCATTTCACACATCACAATCCCATGCACAAATTGTTAGTAAGATGACGATGCTTTTGCTTTGCTTACTTTCTACAATCTTCTGAATGCGATGCTCCCTTTCATGTGTTCAGATCAAAGCCAGTTCTGTTGTTTTGATAGGCATTTGAAAAATGTGATTCATTTTATTTATATATATATAATTTTTTTCATCTACCGGTATTCTAATTCTACCTAATGATTTAACCCACCGAGTGGTGACAGTTCCACTGGAACAAGTGCATAATTATACATTAAAGTGTTCTACTTAATGCGCTCGTTTTCAAGCTGTCAAGGTCATTCGCTGGAGTGCCATTAGCGAAGAGAGGGGCGCTCTTTACCTGGAAACATGGCCGCCTCTTAATGCTCACCGCTCGAGAGGAGCATCCCACAGTATAGTAGTATAGCTCACTGACAGGCAGGCAGATACCGAGGTGGTTTCACCAAAAAGACCATTTATGTAACACCATTTTAACATTTAACACATTTTAGGGCTGTACCTTGTGTTGTTCATTGGCTTATGTGTGTACATTCTATATGGTCCCCTTGCCTAACAGCCCACCCCTTATCTGCCAATCAAGGCAAAGGGTAATGACTCTTGTGTGTCTGAGGAGAGGGTTAAAGTGGTAGGGAATGAAGGGCGGGGGGGCTGACACTCTGAACCCCTGATGGCCTTTCTGCTGGGTAGCCATGGCAACATCTAGCCCAGTCGTTAATGAGGCACAAGTGAGCTGTTAACAGAATACTGATTTGGGTTTGACATCAGCCCGGAGTTATATCTGTCGGGAGGTGTTGATGAAATATTCGCCCTGAGTTCGTTTTATAACTGTCTATAAAATAGCCTGCATGTATGCGCAGCGAATGTTTAACAAATGGTGCCGTGAATGTTACTCATCCATCCTTAATTAGACCGTACTTTTGCTGGTCAAATATGCTATACATAAGACTGCTGGCCGACAGAATGGTGGCACAAAACCAGAACACGCACGTTGGCCTTAAAACCCGTGCCATCTGCAAATTCAGTGATTGACATCTTATTTATATTCTCACATATCCTCCTGTATTTGGTTAGATTGTGCAGGCTGTTATGTGTAATAATAAGTCTCAGTCCTGTTCTATACCCTGCAGTTCTGAAATAACTATTCAGTGGGCAAAGATAAAGAAGGTATAAATGCCAGTCATATGAAATGAGGTGAAAGTAAGGCCCTGACTGAGCGCCCAGCATGTCCCCTTCACATGTTCCTATGTGTATGAATTATTTATTAAGGTGCTGGGCACAATGGGTGGCAGGGGGTGAGGGGGGCATCAGTGACTGGCACAGTAATGACAGTGCCTGGGCTCAACTCAAAGCGCTGCGCTCTAATTGGTGACCTTACGTGAGTGGCAGAGGTCGACGGTGCTTGGCATTGCCTGGCTATGTGAGTGTGGCCTTTTTCGAACTGTTGCTGCGCCACGTCAGGATCAACCAGCGGATCTTAAATTGCACTCTCCGCCTGCTAGTGCGGCGCCGTGTCTCGTGCTGCAAATGATTATCGCATTAATGGCATAGTGAGGGGACTAACTTGCTGCTCCAGACCCCTTGTTAAGGCGCTGAAAAGCATCGCTGTGAGGTATAATTCATAGCAGTGGCAGCTAATGAGTGGATGCTTCAGTAGGTGTCCGAAGATGAGGATAATAAGCACAGACATTACACCATCTTAACACAGGTATGTCATTAGTAATGCTTATGGTTAGGAGTCAGTATGAGGAGCCGGGTGTTACGGTGCGCGATTTAATGCTGAGTTGACGCGTCCTAATGTTGACAGTTGCTACCTTTCCATCAAAAATGACCAGTATATTTAAAGGACCTGGCTTGATGTTGATGTTCTCCATTGGGTGTTAAATTGAGGGTAATTATATTGTCTTTCCTTGACCTTACCGTGTCCTACAAGTAGCCTACAACTCAAGTAAGCACTATGCGACACCTAATAGTGTCCATCTAGGAACCATGGGAGTTGCTTCATTGTTCATGCAAGTGTCTATCTGTGCACGCCATGACACCCACAAGGACATCGTGCACATCATCTACTTCACGCTAATGCAAATGTGATTGCCGTACATGCAATACACATGCAAACCTGTGACATCGCATTGCATATATATGCAAACATGTTCCATATGTGCATATATGCACGCAGACCTGTTCACCCACCGTGTCCCTGTGTGTGTCAGCTAGATATGATAATGCTTTGATGTTGTTTCAGTCGACTTTCTTATGAATACACATAAAGATAGCACTGAAGGGCAAATGAGCCAATTTGTATTTCATCTACTTGAGGAAACCACTGAGATACCATAGATACCACCATTGTGTTCTGTTTTGCCTGTGGTTTTGTTCATCCAGTGAAGTCCTAGGGTCTCGAAACATGCACAAACATACACACACGCGCACACACATCAAGGCATGCACACATACACTTTTGGCCCAGATTTGTGTCTCCCCTCAGTATCTGCAGGGTGTTTAAACACCAGAGTAGAGTTGTCTAAATGATAATTGCTTCTGACAGGTTGATGTGTGGCTATATTGGAGGGGCTTGCTCTCCTCTCAGTGCTGGGCGAGATTAGCTGTGGATCTTCGGGATTTATCACTCAAGGCGTACGGATTAGTGCGGCAACGAAGTTTAAAACAGAATCACTGGCGACCACATCGTTTAAAAAAATAAATAAGAGGAGCTTATATCAGCTCAAGCCATTATCGGAAGAAGAAAAGAAAGCTAATCAGCTTTTCTTCTTTTTTCAAGCGAATTATTCTTAATGAGGATTAGATTATAAAAATCTGTTGAACAATGTGGATATTCCGACACCACATTTTGCCATTAATCGTTTTTGCAGAAAATCTTTTGCATGTTCGTAAATTCCTAAATTGGCAGATTGGAGTTTTGATTAACATTTTACTCAGATATATTATGTAATTCCATGATTCTTCTCTGTTCATTCTCTATTAAGTCACTTTCTTGCAGCAAAGTTTCCTCTATACTTCTTAGCCTTCAAGGTGTCATGGAGCGGAAACTGTAACTTTGTGAGGATTCGATTTAATTAAATCATGTCTCCATCTGCTGTTCTGTGTGTCAATAGAAATCACACCATAGTGATTCAGTGGCAAAATTAAATGAGATTGACTCTCTAATGTCTGTGGTTAGAGGCATGTCTGGTGCTGGGATGGAGTTCTCAGAGGCCCACTATCTCCCACAATACAACGCAAATGTATGGATAATAGGTTTAGCTGGCTAGATATTCTACCATTACAGGTTTATCTGTGATGGAAGGTGCATTTTATGTCATTAGAGAAGACCAGACAAAGAATGAATCATAGCCCAGATATCTGTAAACAAGATTCCTGGTGTTTTAAGCCCCCAAAAAGAGCATGTGTTCAATATCTCCCATCATTAATCATTAAAAGGAAGTCTGCATTCATGACCCCCCTTGTCTCCATGTGGTTGGAAATGGATTTCCACAAAAGCAAGACGGCAATTTTCTGTCCTCCACCAGCACAAATCTATTTACATACTTGGCTTTGATTACATTTATTCATTTTATTTATATTTTATTTTCGCCAGTCATTTCTTGGTCCCTCTCTTAACACAGTGGACTAAAATGAAAATGTGTGTGTTTAGTGTTTCTTCTACTCCTGAAGATGCAAGTCTAGGTATTCTAAGTGATCTGGATGTTAATGCTTGGGTGCGCACCTTCCCCGAGCATTTTGTCGGGCAGGCAAACAGGGTTTCCTGCTGGGTTGTAGGAGACAGGAGCAGCAGATCAGCCAACATGTTATGGTAGGAGAGAAGAAAATACATACAGTGATCCAGATCATTTAAGGAGACCAACCCTGCAAGCGAGCCACTGTTATGGGCATGGAGCATCGTGTGTGTCACGGTTGCAGCTTAAAGCCAAACAGTGATAAATTGGATGAGAAAATAGAGTTGACATTGCTCGAGGGGGATCCATTTTGCTAGTTGAGCCTGTGCTATACTGTATGTCACAGGGTCAGAAAGTAACATATATTCTTTGTGCACTCTGATGCCGAG
>OMOT01027491.1:25698-39241 GCA_900312575.1 Acanthochaenus luetkenii | reverse complement strand
GCTGCTGGGGATAGTAGCGGTTGAAGTCCCATGACGTGACCTTATTGAGGTTTCCTCTGTCACTGCTGTGTCTCTCCGCACTGCCTCCTTGGGGGAAGCCAAACGGATCGACATTAGGTAGAACGGGGAACGATGGCCGGCCCAGTTGGTCGTCACCGTAGCCCCTGTTGTACGGTTCTGGCACCGCGGTTTCAAAAGGGGACAGGAGCTCGACCATGAGGCCACTGCTGTTCATTTGAAGGCGGTCTTGTCCCGGCTGGTCCTTGAACGTGTCCACCTCTTGGTACATGGCGCTTTGGTCGAGCTGTGGGAGCCGTTGAGTGTTGTTGTCCAGAGAGAGGGTGAAGTCAGGTGATGGGCTATTCCAGTCAGACAGCAGAAACTCGATGTCCCAGGATGCCCTGCTGTCGTCGTCCAGATGCTCCTCTGTCATTGGTTGAGAGACCTGCAGCTGGTCGGAGCTGCTAGGTGACAGTCTATTACTTAGAGAGTCCAGAGCAAGAGAGCCACCCTCAGACTTCCACACCTAGGTGGTGTTGGAAAATATAAGTTATGAGAACCAAGAGAAGAAAAGGTGCAAGACTCATACTCATAGTAAGCCATACTGGAATTACAGTGTGTAAACAATTGATAGCGTTATTGTGACTTACAGTTCAAAATGGATGTGCAAGACACATAAAGTTCAGACATTTTGTCAAATAAATATTAAGTCAAATAAATAGCAGTTTATCTGTGCAATGTATAATTGAATGATCAGCACAGCAGCAATACACATCAAACCAACGGGGCTACGGAACATCTTTTATCACCAGGCCGTCAGGCTGCCGAACAACTAACATCTGCACACTGCACCAGTCTGTCGCCTCCACTCTCCCACACCCAAACTGTTTTTGACTGAAGGCTTTATTTATTTGCGTCTGCCCTTTTTGCTCGTATCGCCCTGGTATTTCACCTGCGCCGGTCGCAACACAGACGTTTCCTGCGTACAACTGCGCGACGGTATACTTTGGATTATTGTAACTTATCTTGTACATGTGTATATTTTGGATTCTTGCATTTTTATCTCGTGCGTTTCCTTATCTCATATGTCATGCTTCCGCTGATGCTGCTCTTACAATATGTTAGATTATATTGTATTGTGTGTGTGTGTGTGTCTGTGTGTGTATTGCTAACACTGCATTGTTGCAGAGTCTTGCGCTCGAGAATTTCACTCATCTTCATACCTGCGCAATTGTGACGTGACAATACATTTGATTTGATCAAACGCGACACAAATTACTATATTGTCACATTGAGTTACATTTATTGCTCCAACTGTCTTCTCTTTAGAAAGAGTGATAAAGACGGTAGTAGGCGAAATTAGTCAATTGCGCTCAGTCAGCGTGTAGCAAATCCAAGAGTGGAAGTCAACACAGTACTTACCCTCATATTGTCACTGGAGTGAGCAAAGTTGGAGAAGGAGCTGAAGGAAGGGAGCACCGCCTGTGTAACAGCCATCAAGCACTCTGATGTGATGCTGACTGACAGTGGAAGCGACAACAGCGACGTCTTTTTTCTATTATTATTATTTCTTTTACATGGCCATCTCACCCCGAACGATCAAAAGGTCAAACACAGGCTCACCACGCCACTCATACCCGATTACAGTTCTCTCTCACTGCCTGGGCCGCAGAAACAGTTTCTTAAAGCTGCCTCCTTCTCTCCATTCCTCCCCCGCTATCTCTCCCTCCTCTCCCTTGTCTATCTCTGTCAGCTGCGAGCTTGACTTCAAATCTCTCTGTTTCATGTAGGTTTTGACCGTTAGGAGGTGGAGCGTAAATGTGACTATTTAACTGGCTCCTTTTTCTTTATCCCTGTTCATTTATACCCACTAAGCAACTCTACTATCTCACCTCAACTCACCGTCTTCCTGTTCTGTGGGATTCTGAGCGCAAAGCCAACCCTGAAAATAAAACGGATAGGACCCGGCTAGAATTTGACTAATGCATATCTGGACAAAATGCAGCTCAGATGCCTTAAATTTAATTTAATAAGTTTAAAATATTTTCACATTGTTGAAATCTAAGCCCAGACCATCTTTTACTGTATCTATTTCACCAGTATCCTATTATAGGCAATACTTTCCTCTGAGGTAAAATTGTTTCAAGGCCTCATGTGGACTAATAGTGTTGAGGAAGTGACTTTGAAAGTATAGTTTTACAAGATACCAGTCACTTCACATTGGAAGGAGTTGAACTACAGCAAAGACAAATATAGTTTATTACCTAAAGTTACTGCACAATACCTATGATTAGGATGTTGGCAAAAACTGTATAGTATTTCAAATGAAGTGCAAATAATGTTCAGTGTTTATAATGCCAACACTCTGACAGCCATCTGTCAGAAACTACAGTCTGTATGTAAACTCAAACCAAATAACCTGTCTGGGTTTGTCACTGGAAGAAGTGCAAGGAATGTTCACTTTCTTTTGTATGTTGTGTCCATCTCTCACCTGTCAATGACAAAAAGTAATAAACTGCTAAAACAATTTAAGTTAATTTAGTTGAACTACCACTAAGATACTACAAAATGTAGTTAACCTATTGGTTTAATTAAATGTAGTGAAAGTTAATTGCTGACTAATATGGTGCTCTGAATATCATTTTTCATTCTCAAGTAAACAACTCATTGGCTGTCAGATGATTGGCCACTATCCAATAAAACATGCTTTGGCATGTGCCATACGTGGGCGAGTGCACAGTAAAACCCGTGTACGGTTTATTGAAATGTGTAGTATGAAGGGTTAACCAAAACATGCTCCAATAAATATAATATTCCATTGCACAGATATTTTGTTTTTTATATCATATCATGAATTATATAGCGGCAAGCAAACAAAGAAATAACAGTAAATAAGTAAACAGTCAGACGAACAAACGCACACAAACGAATGAAAGCAAATAAAAGATATGGGATACGTTTCAATCAGGTTTGAACTCAAAACTCCCCCACGCCCTTTGTTGAGTTATTACCGCTAATATTCCTAACACACACACACACACACACACACACACACACACAGGTCGGTGTCTGTCTTTCCTGGCGAGGACATGCGGCTCTGACTTCTGAGAAGAACTGCGTGTAAAAGGTGATTATATTCTGGCCTGTGTTTATCTGTTCACATGAGGCCGAGGCAGGCCGCTGTCTTTCCACAGATAATGGAGCCCAGACTGCTGCCTATCCCTGATCACTACCCCACCACTGATAAAGACCCTCTCTCTCTCTCTGGGTGACGACTACACAAGACACCCACGACACAGGCTCACAAAACAGACCTTTTATTTTTTTTATATATAGCCTAAACACACTGTGTGAGTTAATCTGCAGTATATTTGTAGGCGTCATTTTCCTGAGATGAGAGACGAACAATGTGCTCGTCGTAGCATTGCCTGGCGTCATGAGTTCATAACATTTTACATGTATGATGGGTCTTTTTTGAAGGCTATATAGCTTGCAAGAGGAGAGTTCACTTCCCAAAAGCATTAGTCACTTTTTCAACCGTTTTTTTCTCAATGGTGTTTGGTCTTTATAATACAGAAATACCCCCAAAAGACTGAGTGATAATCGCGTGGTTTGTGTGGTCATATCCTCCACATGTAGGACATTAACCGGGACAAAAATGCCCCTAAAATGTTTATCAAACGGATCTGAAATTGGGATTATGGGTGGAAAGACCGACCCTGGTAAAAAGGATACACATCTGAAAAGAAGTCGAGCTTATATGCCAAGAGCCTCACACTTCTCACATTAATATGAAGGACTTAGATGACTTTGCCCCACAAGTGCTCATTTCCTGTTTTCACTTTTTATTCATTGTTCTATCTCATTCACTTAATGAGATGAGATCAAATGTGTAAGATGCCTGTGGGGAAATTAGACCGTTGTAGCCGCAAATAGTGAAAGGATACTGAAAGACAGAACAGTAGATGGTAATATACTTGGTACTTAATAGTGACCTTATCATACTTAATGGGATTTTTTAGCTCATCTGGTATCACCATAATAATGCTATAATATTCCTATAGGATATTATATCTAGTTTAGAACTTTGCTGTGAACAATATCGTTCTAAAATGTATTATAGGATAGGTTATATGTTTGTTTTTTTCGTAAGGGTGATGATCAATACAACTTTGTTTAGTGTGTGGAAATGATCAATAACAACTGAATGAACTGCCTTGTAAAACATCTCTGACAAAACAACCCCTCTTTGTCTCCATCTAGTGGCCAATAGTTGGTCTGTGATTCTCCGGTCTCACCAATTAAAAAACAAAAACAAAATACAAATGAACGGTATGGACTTTTAAATTTGTGTATTTAAATGCAGTAGTCCACAATATAAAAAATGTTTACAACTAATTTTAATTACAAATGGTTGTTTCGCTGCCGTAGCATAGAGCATAGCGCTGTACATGGTTGCTATAGCAACCGGTTGTGAGAACGCCATTGTGCCTTTACGTATGTTTACGGAGGATTTTCAATACAAACAAAGTGTTTAAGTGAGTTCTTCCTATTTTGCATCCAAGAGTACGTGTTCTTTCTAATGTATTTTGTCTAGAGTCGACAGCAATGTGACTTCTGACTCTGAACCAGCGAAGCAGGGCCTTCTTCATGTCACAGCGTGGCTTCTAACTGGCTTTGCAGGCAGCTTGTTGTGCACAGGGATTGGACATACTGTGGGTAATAATGCCTTTCTATTTGTGTTGGGTTGCAGATGGAGACCTCTTCACAGGGGCAAGTGGGCAAAGGGCTGTGGAATTGCCCCAGAGCCCCCCAGTACAGCAAGGAGACTCAGGATATGCTTAAATGTGAGATTATACACTTGTTGATATTGTGCTGTGGATAGTTAGATGTTAATAACACACACACACAAAGAGCAGCTGTGTGTGTGTTTGCATGTAAACATATGTGTTTGTGTGTGTATGTGTATTCTAAACGATTCTCTCTCTTGGTGCTCAGTAATGATGCAGGAGTCAAGGCTCACCAACTTCCAGGAAAGACAGATAAACCAATGCCTGAAGAGTGAGTTCTGGGGCCTTTGGGGTCCGCCGCTAACCAGTCATTAATATTCACTTGAAACATTTTGTATTGCTCCATTAAAAACTAACATGGACTTATCCCCCCCCTGCACCACAGAGGGAGCAGCTTTGCCGCTGACCTGTAACCCCACATCCTCGGCTCCTCCCCCTCAGCCTGAGCCAAAGACCATCGAACCTGGTCCGAACTGCCTGTCAGCCAAGTCTCAGAGACGCAGCGCAGAATCTTGTCGTTCTGGGAACAGCTACGCCAGAAAGAAGTTCCACCCCGGTCCAACACGTATGTTCTTCCAACGCTACGAAACCTTTAAACGTGTTTGACATGCTACTGCTAAAGCAGAATATACCAATAATACAATACAACAGTCATTGATTCTGGTGAAATCCCATTGAGATCAAGATCTAATTTGCAAGAGACCTGAATTACATAAAAACCTCATAAAACTAACAAACGATTCAAACTAAATTCATAAAATACAATAATAAACAGTAAACTCAATAAATAAGAGTAAAACTCAGCTCACGTAAAGAAGTCAGTCATCATTTTGGGTACATTTCCGCACAGTTCAAGTTTTGGGCTTAACTTTGCATCTATATTTGATCTTCTTCTTTGTCCTGCATTTCCTCTCTTTGTTTCACTCTCTCCCCCATAGGAGACTTAGAGAAGGAGAAGAGGAGGTTACAGAATATCTTGGCAACGGGACAAGAGGAGACCAACGCCAGATCTTCCCGAAATGTTCCTGCAGATCAGAGCCCAGAAGTGGCGGAGGAGAGGGACAGGTTCCAGGAAGGTGAGGCTGACCACGGACACACAGACGATGTGGAGGAGTTAGCTGCTGTTCTCTGAGGCCATGTTGTCCTCCCTAACATGCTCCAGGTTGCTTCACTGTAACAGAGAGCAAATGTTTCCGTTGCAGCCTAAACAGAAACACACCAAATCTGAATTGACGTGTTTTGCCTGTTAACAAATGATTAGAAAAATCAAATTCCTGCTAGTAGCGTGTTTCCATTCATTTGTACAATAACTGAGCTGATTTCACTTCAACCGAACTTAAATTCTACTCCGTGCAACTCTACTTGACTAAATATATAACATCATATAAGTTGAATATGAATCTGTTTTGTTGCTTCTTCTGTAGTTCTGGATGAGATAGAAGAGAGGAGGCAGTTTCTGGCAGACATGACCGCTCTGGGCCAGGGGAAGCGCTACCACAACCTCATCAGCACCGAGATATCACAAGTAAACACGCCGTGGCTCAGACGTCAGCTCCCACCACTGGGTTTTACTTAACTCCATTGATTTACCATCGACTTACGATGAAGCAGAAATGACCTTAGTGCAATGATGCTCCTGGAATACCCGGCCCCATCTTACATAACCATTAGACTTCCATTTCAGGAGCTTAAGAAAGGGGCTGTGTGTCTCGCTGAAGGATTCAGCGGCATACATTACTTGTTGTGGGGATCTAACCTGTGACCTTTCTCTTACTGCTATCGAATGGTTCTTAAAATGCCAATAGTGTCCAACCACGTTCAGGCATTTCATTTCAACTCCCATAAAGATTAATGGATTGAAGACAAATCATTTGTTCTCTCTCAAAAGCACACTCGCACTTATCCATCCCTCTGCTGCAACTCTCATCCAGAAAATCCGGGAGCTGGAGGTGATGGACAAGGCCTGCGGCGCCGAGGAGGAGGCCGCGATGATGCCCGAGAGGAAGGCGACGAGTACTGACCAGAAAAAGGAGAACACAGACTCATAAGAGACAGGAGCACAAGACTGACTGCCAGTGGCTGGACACGGCGCATTATCGTCCATTCTCCATGTTTTTTGCTGTTCAAACGATTTTCTCATAAGAAATACACCTACAAAACCCTTCAACACAGCTTAAGCGTGACAGCACATCAATGAAGACAAACCATTTGATCAGGCTGTGAAAGACACTGTAATGCAGCATTACATGTACAAGCAACAGACATTAACTACTTGCATTTACTTTATTCCCCTGCCTCCAATGTCAGTATTGTATGCAGTCCTGCTGTTGTTGTTTTAGGACAATGTAAAGCTGAGAAAAGTAGCGCTACAGAAGCCCTTGGTTTCAGCTGGACAGGAACACACACACACACACACACACACACCAGAAATTACCATTTAAAATGGAGGACAAATTAGCAATACGTGCATATAGACAATCTAAATGACAGTTACATATGAGGAAACAATATGGACATGGACATTTACATTAACTTCAAATGAACAAATGACATGTATTTAAATAAATGGCACACCGTTCCGACAGTATCAACAGGTTGAGTTTTAAGGCAAAACATTGATATTAGAGAAACGCACAGAAAGGCATAGTAAAACATAAATTAAACGATTGCATATTCAGGTTCTCCCCCATGGTTAAAACTATATCCACTTTTTAAAATATTCCTTATTATTGCATGTGTAACTTCTGATATGAAATCCTTAGATCTTTGTTATACCTAATTCGAAGTCTAACAGACATCTATAGTTAAATACTTTCAATGATGCTCTCTCCTAGACCGCACGTTTTCTAAATCAAGGATTTACATTCAAAATATTTCTCCAACTTTCAATCTATACTTATCCATATCTTTGATGATATGCTTTTACATATATGAGACTTGGGATACCACGGTAGGACCTTTGTCTAATCCATCACTGAAGACACTAAAAACCAGGGAACTACAGACAACGGTAATGTAGCAGCTAGTAGTGCTTAGGTTGATCATTTCAAGGTTACAATTTTTTATAGCAAATAGTTAGTCTCATAACCATTTTACCTAAATTCACCAGTATAGTACCACAGGTTCACACCAGATATGACGTAAAACCTTCTCAGATATCCATCTATAGTCTATTCAACACAAGGCGCATAACCACCACAAACGCGCTTCTCATCGAGCAGCGTAAGGGGATGCAAGTCGGGATCAGAGTATGAATACATCATACAAACACATGGATATCAGGGTAGGGATGAACCTACTTACAATTCAGTTGAACTACTATTCAGTAAAAACCCACTTCCTGACTTGGAAATGAACTGACCCATTCTCATAGTATTGTTTGTATTCACACCTTTGTTAACAAGTTACAAGCCTACTCTTCCGTTCAGTCGCTTGAAAGCTCTCAGAGCTTACAAACGAGTTAGCTCTTAAAGCACTTGAGTTTCTCTTTCAACACGCAAAGGCAACTGAAAATATATAGTCATCGGGGAGACTGTTTTTGGAGAAGCATCAGGTAGGACATGAGCAGGAGGTGGATTTTGGGTTGCACACTTGAAGTCTGATATAGTAGTCTTATCTTCTTGATCTGAAATATTTATTTCCTCCCATTTTGCCCCCTTTTTGTTTTTCTTCAGTCTTGTTAAAATCGTCTCACATCCTATTGTAGGGGATGGCGTTCCTCTTTCATCATTCCCTCAATCTATTCACATGCCCCTCCTTTGTTCAGCTCTTCTCCTTGCGGGGGCTCTTGCCAGGTTCTCCTTTATGGCTCAGCCTCTTGAGCACCTTCATGGGTTTGAACTTTGCCCCCTTTTTCTTGTGCTGCTCGCTGTCTGGATCCTTATGGAAGTCTGGCGAGGGTGACAACAGGAAAGAAGATAATGAAGTTCATGATAAGCATAGGATCTAAAACTGGAGAATTAAAGAGAGAACATTTGAGGGAAAGAGGGAGATATGAAGAAGAGGCAGGTATGAGAGCATTGGACCAGGCAAAACACTACTGCTACCTCGTGAACCTTGTGAGATTTTGCAGGCAATCATGCCACGGTTTAAACATCTGTACTATGCTGGTGAGGGTTTTATAAAAGCAATTTAGCTCCACAGTCATTTTACTCTGTTCATTTATCATCAAATGTTGCGTGTCAGCATAAATGACCTCAGTGTTAATGATGCTTGTGTTTAGTGGAGGCTCTTAGCTACAGTCTTACATTGAGAGACACCACTGCAGATGTCAACCTACCTTTTTTCTTCAGCATGGCTGCCATGAGTTTATCCTCCTCTTCTTCCCTGTGACATAATAGAAGTTAGATTACCAATAGTTGCAAAGTATCGCCTGTCTATCACTACAGCCTGAGCGACTGCAGTATATGAGAAACTCCAGAGATACAGCAAGTATCTGCAGTGATTACCTCTGCCTGTCCTGGTCCATGTTGTTTATGATTTGGTTGCGCTGTTCAATGATGGTAACCAGCTCAGCCATTAGCTCCTGCTCCCGATTCTTGTCCTCCTCACTCCACTCTTTCTCTGAGCAGTGGGGAAAGAAAGAAAGAAGGAAAGAAAGAATTTTCATTATTCAAGATTTAAGTAGAGGTGGAATTATCTCACACCAAACCCTGCAGTTCTCGGTGTATGTATTGACTATTTGGGAGATTTAGTTCTTGTTAACAATGAAATAATGATGTTATAGAATTGAATGAGGCAAAACATCTGAAGGCCAGTATGTTTCATTGGACAGATGTAGTATGGAACTGTAACATTTCAGGAGTTTATGTAACATATATATTGTTATATTGTATTGTGGATATATCCATGTCTTAATATACAGTATGTGGCCTGTGTGTTGATGTTACAGGTGAACTGTTGATCGATGTGGGTGGCAGTAATTGCAAATTACATAAACACATACATACATACACAGGCAGTGACTCAAAGTTCTCTTAACGGGTTAAGGCCTCAAACACACCTGGCTTGTTGAGAAGACACCTCAGCTCATACTCCACATCAGCTTGCCTCTCCTCCAGGTTCTGCTGCTTGTCCCTGCAGTACGGCACATACATATACATTACATTACGGCACTTAGCAGACGCTTTTATCCAAAGCGACTTACATATCATCATACCGTTAGCGGAGGCAGCCATGCAAGGCGCCAACCTGCTCCATGGGAGCAATATGGGGGTTAGGTGTCTCGTGTCTTGCTCAAGGACACTGACAACCTGCTATTCACTAGATTTGTATGTAAAAATACACTGTCTTATCAGAATAAATCACAAAGTGGGACTGCAACAGAGAAAAGCGTCCCATTCCCCCTAAATAAGATGCCATGGATTTTCCCTATTGGCCCAGATTCTGGTGCCAGGCATGTGCACTGGTGGAAATCTCCATGCACAGGAAGTGACACATCAAAACTTAAAGAGTGAAACACACAACTTTTTCTTAAACAGTAGAAAGCTAGAATCACCAACGATGGCTTAACCTGTTGCCAAAATATTTTCTTCTCCGCCCCCACCAGCAACGAAGAAGAAATGTACGTCCAAGAAGTGCGCAGTTGACTGACGTTACATAATATGACTTATGAGTATTGAAGTCTCACAATTCAAACAGTTACCTCTTGCTGCCACTTGGTGCCACCAATGTGTGAAATTGGCCAATGCAGCTTTAACAGTGTATTTGTGTACACATGCACATACAACCATATGCAAACACTGTTTTCATTCAGTCTGATACTTACGTGTAAACCAGCTCAGCTTCCCGTCTGACTAAAAGGTGTTTCTCATGGATGAGAGTGAACCAGTCCACCAACAGGCGCTCCTCTTCCTCGTCTGAAAACACAGCAGAGGAACAGAGTGAGAGGACATTCTGGTAGTTTATTTTTCTGTATATTTGGAGAGAAAAAAATCCCCCACTGTTATGATGAAATCAAGCTGCTTCAGGTTTCTTACTTTTGAGGCACATTTCTTCTCAACTCCATAATTTGTCTTGCTATAATCCTACACTGTATATTTGTGAGCTAAGAAAGTTGTATTTAATTATAAATATTGTTTCCATATCATGAAAACAAACTTGCATGCACTGTATGTGGGGATTACTTCACATCTTTACAATTATGAAAGTGGATTTAGTTTGAATTATTAAACATTAAAATGGAAAACAGAGTACAATACTGGCCCGTGGAAATATAAATAATTGATTACGGTCCATAATTACCAAGCATCACATCATAAGCATGCTGATCTAGGATTAGCGACTAGGCTCCTTTAGATAACATTATGCATTATCATATGAAAAGCATACCTAATCTGATATCAGCAATCTAACATGGCGAATGCCAGTGCCTGCAGTGAACTTCAGGGGACCTAACCCAATTACAAGAAACGCCATCAAAAGCACTGTGATGTGATACCGTTAGGGTTGTCTCGTAGCTTCCTCTCCAGCTCCACTCCTCTCTGCTCCAGCTTGTCCAGCTGCTTCTCCAGCTGGCTCATCTCCCCATGGATGTCCTCCACCGGGATGTACTGATCTGACTGCACCTGGACGGACAGACGGACAGTGGATATAGAGTCATTTACATAGATCTAGAGGAAATGCACATTTGTAACAAGAATCAATGCAATTCACCCACTTGCGGCTATACAGTATATAACATACAGTGCAGTCCATTCACTTGCTCCACTAGTACCTCATTTGCACGTTCATGTGAAAACCTCATTTGCACGACCAAAAGCGCTACAACAAATATCCTATATATTAATTGGTGGCTTTACATAGTTTGAACTGGACAAGCGCTGTTCAAGGACTTTTTAAATCAAATGTTCCAACGGTACCTGCTGCCCACTCTTTGCGAAACATATATCCTCTCTTTAGTCTTGGTATCTGTGAGGGATTAGTTGTAATATTACCTTGCGTTTGATAAGTGGGAAGCCGTGACCAGGGGCTGGGGGTCTGGCAGGGCGGGGGCCATGTGGCGGCCTGGCTTTGGATTTAGCAGGGGAGGGAGAGGCTTTCCTGTTGAATGGGTTCTCCTTACAGATCCGCTACAAAGAAGAAAGAATCAGAACTTGAATAAAATGTAAATGCAATAACTATTTCTCCATCTCGAGGTGGTCATATTACCTTGTTGAATGAAGGGGAGGGGCCTGAGGCCAGTGGGCTGGGGGTTGTCAGGGGTCGTGGTGGAGGGGCTATGGCCCCTTTGGTCCCCGAGCTCCGACTGCTCTGTGGTGTGGCTGGGGCTGAGCTGATATTGGACGGCATGGGAGGAGGGGAAGGGCTTGGGGAGAGACGAGGCAGACGTTCCGCTGAGGAGGAGGATGGGGAAAGGGTAGAGTCGCACGGTCCACAGATGGAGGGCTCTGAGACGCTTTTGGTGAAAGGGTGATCCTGGTTGCTGTTGGCACTGCCACCCAAGGGGGGGCGGGAAGAGCTGTGGTCTGAGCCAGAGGAAAGACTCTCCATGCTGAGAGCTGGAGAGGGGGAGCAAGAGGAGGGCTGAGAGTGAGGGAGAACTGAAGAGGACAGAAGGATAAGTAAAAACAAACGGAAAGCAAAGAGGGCAGAAATGAAATAGAAATCGAAGGAGTTGGGTGGATGGAGGATGGAAAGAAAGGACAGAAAACGGTCAGAAAACGGTCAACAACATCCAAAGGCGCATGTCTATGAATGAATTATTTTGGAACAACAAGCAAACAAACATGACAAGGAGGTATAGCCCTAGATATTTTCCTGAGGAAAATAGTTTTGCTTTCCCATGGTTATACATTATCTGAAGGTCAATTGGATGAATAGTTCATAAAGTACAATCTGCCTCTCTCCCTCAGTGATTTGACTTGTATTAACTGTTAATCTCTTTGGTTGCCCTCATATCTAAAACCTCCAGGTAACACCAACATTAACATATGATGGTGGAAATCTTGTTTTAAAAAGACTGTAATTTAGATCAGAGTTTGACATCTCACTGACCTTGATTAGAGGTGGATGGCTGCGGAGCACGTGGTGCAGGACGTTTCTTGCTCCTGGTGCTCCTGGGACTGGCAGAGCGGGAGGAGCTACCTCCACTAGAGGGAGTGTCTGCACCTGTGGCTTCAGCCACCTGTGTGATGCTGTACCACGGATGACTAGCCACCACTATGGGTGGAATCACACTCCCTCCAGCTCTCTCCTCTTCTTCCACCCCGTTATCATCATCATCCTCGAACGGGTTGGCGGGCGGAGGGGGTGTACTGGGTCTGGAGCCCTCCCCTTTGAGAGAGGACAGAGAGCCTGTGTTGGGAGGTGTTGCCAGTCCAGCAGGGGGAGGTGGAGGTGCTGTCTTCTTCTTGGATTCTGATTGGACCAGGGCGAGCCAAGGCGGGTCTTTGGGCTTAAGGGTGCCACTGGACAGGCTAGACAGCGAGGCATACAGAAGGGTTGGGGGGTCACAGAGGGGGAGACAACACAATACAGCCAAATGGAGGCATGGAGGGCCAAACAAATAGAGTACACACTGGAACAACACATCATTCAGAATTCAGAGAGAAAGACTATGACAATATGATTAAGGTGGATGATGTGGCTGAAATAGGCATTTAATAGAAATGCGGGTACCTTCCGGGAGAGTGGGATCTTTCCCGCGGTTTGGGAGGAAGCAGAGGCTTCCGATGTTCACCTGTGATTCCAAGTAAAATGTGAGGATTAATATCAACAAATGTTATTTCCATCTTTATTGTCATTCACGTTTT
>OMOT01027491.1:14154-25609 GCA_900312575.1 Acanthochaenus luetkenii | reverse complement strand
GCTGGCACCGGCCGATTGGTGCCTTCTAGATGACTGACAGGTGTGGCAGGGAGGACCCCATTAGACGTTTCTTTGGCTGGTGTTTGAGTCTCTTCCTCCTTTACTCTCTCATCCTCCTCTTCATCACTCTCATCAAAAGGGTTTGGAGGAGGAGAGGGAGGTGGTTTCTCCTGTGTCTCTCTGCTGCCGTCCTTCTCTTTTTCTTTTCCCAAAGAGTCTGCCTTGTTTGGTGTAACAGGAGTGGCTGCAACAGTGTCATTAGTAGGCATGTTGAGATCAACTGTGGCGCTCATTGGGGGCGGAGCCTGGTCCCCGTCAGAGGGCGGGGTTTGATGGGGTGTGACGTGACCAATCCTGGCAGACTGAACTCCTGTGGGTCTCTTACTTAGATCTGGCCGGCCATTCCGATTGATTAAAGCAGGCCTGGTAAAGTGATGTGTGCAGATCAACCCCCCAGAGTCGTTTCCTAGTTTGTAGGATCCAGGAAGCAGAGTGCTGCAACACTCTGTGCACCTGAGAGAACAACAAGAACAAGACGTAGATGTAACAAGATATAACGTTAATCAAGAGTATGGTCAGACGAGCACAAGTCTAAGAGAAAATGTGAAACACGGTGAGCTGGTATTGCTTGACATGTATGTCTTTCTGCTCTTATGTGGACATTTCTATTGTAGCAGGTTTAATTATAAGGTGGGAGAAACTCAAAACATATAACACATTGTTAAAAATCTGTGGTGGCTACACAGCAGAGTTCAGCCATGGCTATTAAGCAACGTTTCTATTTCACAGTAAGGAGCTAGGAGTCGTTAGCTGTAGCTGCAGTGTTCACCTGAAGCAGTTGCGATGGTAGAGCTTGCCATCCACCAGAAACCTCTGCACCAGGTGGACATGTTTCTGGCACAAAGCGCAGGTGCTGCTGAGGGTACTGTGCTTTACCGCCGCACTCGCCTCTACATCTGTCTGACCGGGCTGGCTCAGCTAGTGCAAGCAACCGGGATGTTGTTCACAGGGAGGGGATAGGGAGGAGACATTAGGGAAGGGGAGAGATGGAGAGGAATGGGGGAGGGGGAGATCAAACACGGAGTCAGGATTCGAAGATGTGGATTCTTCATTCTGCTTAGCTAGCTAAGAGCTACATCTACTCGTCGTTGATTCATGTAGTTCACTATTGCATTTCCTTTTCAGTTAAAAACACGATTTGACCGATACAAAAATCGATATGCCTTGATTCAAAGTTTTCACGAGTAAAGAAATCCCAAACAGCTAGGGTTAGTGGGCCGTATATTCTTTGGAAAACGTTCTAGCAGGCATTTTGGGTTGTTTAGTTGGGTTGAGTAAAAACGGGGTTAGCAGCAGAATATTCCCAAACTTGGCACACACAATTGTTAGTCTGACAAGAGATGGTTATAAGATTAAATATGACTGACCTAACTGTTTCGCTTTCACCTCCTAGCCCACCCCCCACCCCCATCCTACTGCCTAGTCTCAGGACCAGAGAGCGGAGGGGAAATCAGATGTGAGGAGGAAGAAGAACAGGAAGAGGAGGGAGTGGAATGGATTTCCATCTGAAGAGGGGGTGGGAGTTGAGGAGGAGGATGCCAATATATGGGGGTATGGGGATGAAGGAGAGAAGTTGAAGGCATGCGAGGAAAAAAGAGAGACAGAATACAAAGGCTATCTTCATAGACTTACTCTACCTCTGTGGCTTTGCCTTCCCCCTGCTATACAACACAAAGCCCACACAAGGATGTAATACTTACAAGATACATACATGTGTATTGTACCTTGTTGTACTCAAATGTCAGGATGGGATTTGTGGTGTACAGATCTGGCAAATCAATACCCCCCAAAACAGCACATGCAAAAATGATAAATATATCATAATCTAAGCCTTCAGATAAATACCACAAAACATAACATAGGATGTGTGAGGTTTAAGTGTGCGTATCCAGTTCATCTTAGCCAACACAAAATGACAATATCATAAACACTCCTTCTCTGCAGGAGCAGCTCTGGGCTGTGATGCGAATTTGGCGTAGTGGTCAAGCTCAGAACTGCAAGTCATGTGATGCCATGGGGCCCAAAAAGACTATTTCCCATATAGATACATTAGAAAATAAATGTCTGTAAACCACAGAATACATTTTTCTGGGCATCGCACAAGCCCAAAAAGTATTCTTTCAAATATAAACTTTTAAACCACGAGGTCCAAAATGTTCTAAATGCCGTATACCTCTAAGCCACGGGAACCAGGGGGTGGGAACGCTCACAGCTCGCCCTGAAAAGCTAACAAGTTAGCTGACAGCGGGAAGCAGCAGAACAGTAACAAAAGCAGCCTTCCGGCTTTTGAACGCGGTGTTGTCGCGACTGTGACGACACCTCGACTACGCTCGTTCATGTGGGCCAGCCGGAGCCAAAGAAAGAATCGAATGCGCATGTGAGTTGGGCCCACTTCCAGGTGCCCTAGAAACTTTCATTGGAATTAATAGGCTGACATATTTGTATACACCATTAAATAATACATCCATATGATACCCTGTGTCTCAGGCAGGCCTGCAATTGGGAAACCGTGCAAGAGACTAATGTGTCTAAGTCAACAACCATCACCCATGTAAATCTGAAAAGCTTCTGTGGCTTGGAAATAATACTTCACCTAAGACATCTGAGAATTAACAGATCAGAATTTGACCAGGGCAAATTGTGACAGAAGCTCTAAGATATAGTACAGCTTGTTAGTTAACAAGCAACTACAGTAGTTAGTTATATCATGCAGATCTATAATTCCGTTTTGTTGTTCGTTGGCTTCCAATGCGGCCCCAAGTTTAACAGGACTTCGAAATTCATATCATAATTGGTGCATGCACATTGTAATTCCTGTATGTCTCCATGTCTTCTTCTTACCTCTGGCTCTACCACTTTGTCTTCCAAAGGGGTCAAAGGCCTTTTCTGGGCTGGCCCACTAAGACCTGTAGCAATTGGCCTCTTCATGCAAGTGGGGTTTGCTGCAGCAGAGAAAGTCTTTGGTTAATCAAATTATTTAAGTCATCATGGCTTAAAGTCTTGGATCTGTAACTCAGTACCTGGTATGATATCAACATTGACTGGATTTGTGTAGGGCACAGATTAAGATAGATAAAGGTTGCATGACTTGTATGGTCTTCAAACTGCTCCCATTGAAATATGAAATCCCGTTGACTGTAGTGTACCCACCTTGAGACTTGTTGGTGAAGAAGTTGTAATACTGGGAGACATAGGTGATGATGCTGAGCCGGTCAGGCACTCTCATGGACACCATGTCTTCTGGGTCCAACAGAGCTGGAATGCCCAGCTGTGTCTCGGCCACCTCAAATGCCTACAAAGAAGCAAAGAAAGAGGAAAGGAGGGAGGGAGGGTGAGGTAGGAAGCGTAAATAAAAACAGAAAAACAACAATGTGATGACAGATAAATGGCTTTGTTGTATATGTGTGTGTAAACACTTGCAAATGTACTTGCCCTAGCCCACTTTTTAGCTGATACATGATAGCCAAAGCAATACCCTAACCCTGCTTCCAAAACATCAGTCATTTGAAATTAACTGAATGAAAATAATGAAATGTTTTGTCCTTTGAAGATAACCATCACTCTAAAATTCCACTGAGGAAATGAGACTAACTCAGACGGGTTAGGTTATATAACAACATGGATACAATCGCTTGGCAGTCATACAACTGTGAAATAATCCACCTGACAAAGGCTACTCATAAGCAAAGGGGACAGACTAGGTGGAGCTAGATCCACATTCATCAAAAAACATTTTGCTTACAAATAACTACTAATTTGCAGTTTATTGCAATCTACCTTCCAGTCCATTGAAACCTAGTTGAGAAGGAATGCTCTATTCTTGGCTGATGACATACTATGGTTTTGCAACTAATACAGACATTTTGCAATTCACTGCAACCTGCCATGATAGTGGCCTTAACAGCCACACTCTTATTTTGGTGGAGATGCAAATAGCTCAGATTTTGAGTCAACTTCCTGTTAACTTACTTTAGTCAAAATGCAGACACTGAAAAGCTGTTCAGATGAGTGCTCCAATCTAAAAAGTTTTGTAAATGAATGCCTATACATTTACATAATGGCTCTTCACAAATAGACCAATCAGGATTAGATTATGAGTTACAAACATAATCTGGGGAAATAAATCATAAAATTAAATGCAGCAGCTTTGCATGCTCTCTACATGTTTTGAATCATGGATTAGCCACACAGGCTTAGGCCGATCGGGTGCAGTGAATAACTCGCTCTGTCTAGAAAAACCTGAACAGCAGCCAGAAAGCTGGGAGTTTGTGTCTGATGCTACAACCAGCTGCTCCACTTTACCCTGAAAGCTGGTGGATACAAATAATGTAAACAGTAGCATAGAGCTGCCAAAGCTAAACTCAGACTGAGTATGAGGAGACGTCCATTTCATCTCTCAATGTTGTCTGTTGCCATATAGAAGTTGTGAAATGAGATAACATGGAAAAACTGCTGGTTTCATTCCACTCACAATATAAACCTGTAAATTCAGCACTCTTGTATTTAATATCCTCTCTGCATGGTCTCTCCCCTGGCTTATTTTAAGGGTTTTCTTTATTCTGACCCCATATGCTCTTGCTTCCTCCCTCTTATCCCACTTCAGGCTCCAGTAGGATTTAGTAACACTACTTTCCAGCCAGACACAGACAGACACACACACTGCTGTCACACCCAATATGACTACTTAATCATTTCAGTGCTGAACAAAACACATTGCACAAACAGATACAATGCCTGAGGCTAAGTGTCACACCTAATAGTAAGCTACATAGGTAAGCCAACTCACCCTCGCTACAAGAATGGAGGGAAAATACTGTAAATTGTCACACCCAATGACAGCATTAGACAACATGAGGTCATAGGAGTACACAAACCTCAAAACATCAAGTTGCAAAACTGACTCACCAGTTGGTTGTTCTCGTAGACATTCTCTTTAGATAGTGAGTCAAAGTCTCTGGAATGACAAAACAGGCAGAAAAATTATAATTTGAAAAATCAAAACAAAATAGGATGGGGTTCAGTATGTAGCTAGGCAATACGCTGTGTAAAGCCTATAAACAACTGCATCTCAACGGGGCAGTATCTCCTTTTAGGCCAACTTTCTTGTAAAAGAACAGAAGTAACTGTCCGAGCCATGTTGAAACAGGGTACTGCTGCATTTAGCCTGCTGACCTCTTTCCATTTATGACCCATCAAAAAGCTATAATTGGCTTGACAGTATGACAGACAGAAATGGTGAGTGGTTAGGCCGAGTTACCTAACCACCACAGCAGACAATGGTCCCGAACCACACGTCAACAGTGCCTGATGGGAAAAACTGCTAGGAAAAAAGGACAGGAGCCAAATAGGGGTAATGGGCTGATAATTACAAGGCAGCTACTTTGAAATCCCTGGGGCAAGGAACTAAACCCAGGCTCCCACCAGTAAACATCCTGCAGTAAAACTGGGAAATGTCTGAGCTGTTTTTGGACGCAGGTGTAGTTGTGTGCACGAGTAGAGGTATGTGGGTATATGTGTGGAGTAGTTTGTGTATACTGGACAACAGAACGGAGGAAACAACACCACGGTCATGGAGAGAGCTTGTGGAGACCATGTGGAGCTCTGAAGAAGGAAAACCCTGCTGAATAAGCGCTGTGTCAGAGCCACACAAAGTGACCTCTGTTCTCCTTAATCTAGCTCCCGTGGCCACAAACGTATTTAGCAGCAGCACTAATATCAAGATCATGTCACAACTCCATGTCTCTGTTGAAGTCCACTGTGACCACCAACACAGGCAAAATACTGCAGATGACAATGTTGGAACTTGGAACTGCAGCAGCTTACTACTGAACTGGCAGTGACACGGATGATGGAGTGGGGTGTGCGAATTGCGAACCTAATCCGCTGTGACACAAAGTGTCACTCCCATGTTTATTTTGGGAGAGGGGGCCGCTGAGGAACGGTGTGTGTATTTGTGTGTCTGGTGTTTAACTTCCACATGATCAGAACCTGTGTGGACTGGTATCGATGGGATTTGGTGATGTCATTACAGTCAAAGGCAATGCTATAAATACCTGAATAGTCAAAATAGTTTTAGTAGATGAGTAGGTAAGACAAAACATGGGTGCAATTAATATGTGGGAAAGGGAACGTAAAAGCAAAAAAGTGAGGCTACAGTTGAGGTTGCAAATGTTTGCACTGGATGATAAGATTGAAATAAGGTGACACCGTATGAATGACTACATATAGGACCGTTTTATTTAGATTATAATGAGATTTTGACTGGAAAAGTCAAGCAGGCCAGATGATTTCTCGCCATCATAACATCTAACCCCACTCCCCTCCAGTGGGCTGAGTGACAGTTGGTCTCAGTTGAGGAAATTCAGATGAGGCCAGTTTCTGTACAAAAGTAGTAATGTGACGTATTCTAATGAGAATACAGTGGCTGCACACTGCAGTGCAGCGCTACAATGGCCTAGCATAGCATTAGAGATAAATCCAGTGTGACAGGCGGAGGTCTCAACACCAGATTAGCCTGACGGACTGTCTGTCTGGATCAGCGAGTTCGGCTGGACTACAGAGAGGCATGCTGGGATACAAATCGAAGAGGCAGAGCTCAAAGGCTGGGTGTTTAGGATTTGTCCACTCTCACACTTTTAACTTCATTGCTGTACTGTGAGTGCGGCTACGTTCCACTTCAGTGACTAGTCCAGTGAGTGTTTGTTCTACTAGCATCCAGGTGTAGTCCAATTTACTCACTATGGGCTGGACCACCTTGGGGTGGTGGCAGCATGAGCGAGATACTTACTTGTCTAAAATGATTTTTCAACGATAAGATAGAAGCACACACTTGAGTGACATAACATGTAATTTAGTGGCCGTTTGTATCCAAAGTGCCCTACAGCAGCAAGCTGGGTTGTCCCAGTAGTAATCAAACCACTAACCCTGGCAGTGTTAGTGCCATGCTCTACCCATTGAGCTACACATAATGACATTATGCTACACAGGACCAGTGTTCTCCCACAGACATGTATTTCCAACATGAGTCACATAAAGGTCAACATTGCTGTAAAGTGTCTGTGACACTGAAACCAACGACCACTTCTTCTAATCAATCTATTCAACCTCCCTGGTTCATCATCACTACAGTCTCTGACTTCATCAGCAGATTGGCAACACTCATAAGTTCACATCGCTGTAATGCAAATAACTATCACCTATAGAAACAGAAGAAAAAACACATTCATACAATGGTGATGTGTTTAGTAAACGTTATCTCAATATGCACCTAAGCAACGTGAACGAGATAAAGAACCAGACTGACCACTAACCCAAATGATGACAACGTTAAAGGCACAGTCTCCCTACATTCTGCAGTGTTAATGTGGTGTTGTGGGTTGTGAAGCTTTCTATTTCAAATGGATGCAAAGAAAATCTATGAATTTGGTTGACAGCAGCAGTATAACCCTGTTTCATGGTATAGTCTAGAACAAGGACCTGGTTGGATTTCCATATCGTTCCAATATTAATGGCAAAAGGCCAAAACCAAAAATTAGCAGTCTGTCACTTTATAACACTCAGCTGCCATATGTATGCAATATTTAACATGGCCATGAAATCACATCATACCAGTTTCAATGCAGGGTTATTTTTTAACATGTCACCACTAACATTATCAGCCCAGTCTCGTGAATCTGAGCTTGCTCTTGTGTTGAGTAACAGAGGTGACACGTTAAGCAGTGTGTGAACTACTATAACAATGTTAGGCGGTTAGACGTTGGATTACTTACATCAAATCTGGTCTATAGCGGTGTATCATGGCACAAAACGCCAAACCGTCTCGAAAAGACGTTGACATGTTCTTTATTTCCACATCGTTGTAATCTTCGCATTGTATCCGACACCACTCTTGAAGAGCTTTCAACGAGCCCATCGTGTTGTTATTAAAAAATACAACCCCAATGTTATTCTCAAGTCGACGTGCTGTTGTCCCACGTGTGAGACGGTCTTTCTTCCAGTCCTACACAACTCATCAGCCGCGTTTCAGTGAAGAGGAGACGGTCAACACCCGAAACGACGATACATTCATCTGCAGCCAGCGAGTGACGCCAAAAAAGAAGAAGCTAGCATGGCTAGCGAGCTAGAGATGTTAGCCCACTTTTGCGACTACACCATGCATTATGCTCTCCACATATCCGGAGAGCGGGGTTGCTCCATCATTAATAACCGCACCTAAACAGGAACTTTGACCAGAACCATAAAGTTAAAACTAGCTAGAGTTGATAAACCGCTCGATAACGCTAGCTAGCTCGCGAACAAAGTTGATGTTTAGCAGGGATTTCGAGCGCAGCTAGCTTGTGTCAGCAGCTCGTGCGCTCGCTTCTTGATGATGAGTCCCGGGCTCAGTGATGTTTCACTTTCTCAACGTCGAGCGATGTGGTTACAGTTTCCTTCCAATCTGAGGTGGACCACAAAACCGTTATTGTTAGCTGGTCCAGTCTCCTGCGGTGACAATCCCGTCATCTCGCTTCTCTGCCTTTCTTCTGGACACAAGACGCGTCGCACGTTGTTCTCGATGTCGCCTTTGCGACAGTAAGTTACATCCAATTACATTGTAATAAATGTATCATGGACACTTAATTTGTCTCGAAGCAGCCTGGTGCCGGCGCCACGCCATCCTCCTCGCATTGGCAGCCTGCCCACCGCCCAGCTCAAAGTCAAGTTGTTGTTCCCATAGATATTTATAAGTAGATGGCGCAAGGCGGAGTCTCCAGCGTAGTTCACCGGCGGCCATCTTGCCACAGTCAACTATTCTGGTACGTTCTATGGTAGCTGTTGTAAGGTGAGTGATCTGCACAAACAGAAATACTCTTAACTCGCTGAAATCTTGACGGATTTACAAACGGGTTGGTTTATTACAAACGTTATTAACGTGGCTATGATTCATGTTGAAATTGCAGTCCATTATAAGTATGCAGTATCATAACTACATATCTGACGTTTATAACAAACCAAACCGTTTGAAAATCAGTTGAGAATTGAGCAAGCTATGGTTATTTCAATAGTACATGCACCATAGACATTCATGTTATGAGTGGGCGTGCTGTCTGTGGCAAGATGGCCGCCATGTGGCAACGTCGGTCTCCATTGGCCAGCAGCGCAGGGGAGTTATCTAGCCTTTATATATGTCTATGGTTATTTCTGTCTGAGCCCAGTCGAGGGAGCCACATCACGCCGCTCAAGTGGCTATCCACGCGATACATGACAAAACAACGCGAGAGTTGCCACCGGAGTCTTTGGAAGTCTCGAAAGATGGCGGTGCCTCCAGATGAGGCGACCCTGCAGTCTCGCATCAGTAAGTCGTCTCACGGTGTCATACGATTACTTTAGGACGCAACGTGTCAAATGAATGCAGGGGAGGTATAGTAAGAGTTTGTGTTTGCCAATGTCGGCCACAGCCAAGACTGTCCACGCGGAACAGATGTTATACGAGTCATCAAACCAGAAAGTGCAATTATTTGTCGATAAGGAACAAACTCAGTCGAATAAGACTGTCACCTTTACAACAATGAGTTATGTGACCTGTGTGTTGAAAACGTGTCTATTGCTGTCAGTTTAAATTGTGATATTATCGGTGGTAGACAAAGACCATTGACATTTTCGCTCAACTTCTAAGTGCTAACCTAGCTAGCTGTGTTTCCTTGAGGAGCAAGCCATATGGTTCTCGGCGATGATGATGATGATGATAGTGACGAAGTGTTTAACCAAAGTCCACCCCAAGCAAGTTGTCCTACGTTAGTCCTATAACCTTAGACAGTGGCATCGTTTCCTGCGAACACGAACAACTCTCTCCCAGAGCTAGGAATCAAGAGAACCGAAGGTCTTCACAATGTAAACAACTTGGGGCTCTATTGACAAGACACATAGGACGTCTGAGGTTTAACATCAGATTTAGTCCCAGTAAAATCACCCTGTGAATTGTCATTATGTGCACAAAGTTGATCCCCCATTCCTTTTATAAGGATGCAACTCTTGAGAGGCGTTTGGTTGAGTTAATCAACCTACACTGAACAGACCACAATCAGGAATAACACGAGAGCAATGTTTTACAATTGGTTTTCACTTAATTGAAAGTCAGAATTCAACACTCGTTTGCACGTAGCAACTTGCAAGTAGTAATTTGCGGTTATAGAGATTTTTTAAAACAAATTCAGTCTTCATAATTTGCGCTTTCCTTTCACAGACAAGGCCACCAACCCTCTGAACAGGGAGACAGACTGGGACAGTATCAACGGCTTTTGCGACCAGCTCAACAATGAACCAGAAGGGTGAGACGATGAAAGAGTGTTGTGCACCACTTGTGTGTATGCCTCAGCAGCTGTCATGTAAATCACGTTTATGATTATTTTTGTGGCATAATTTAAAAGAAGCTTTCTTACCTGTTGTTGTTGTTGTTGTTGAGCAAGCAAGTAGCAACCAGCTTGTCACTTTTACCTTGTTTGTAGTTGGTGTAGACAGTTTGCTGACATGTTGGGAAACGATTCTGGACATTTCAGGAATTTGTTACACTTTTACTGAATGTATGCCACACACACAGTACGACAATTCAGTTGAAAGTGTGAGAGTGGACAAATCCTAAACACCCAGCCTTTGAGCTCTGCCTCTTCTATTTGTCGTCCCAGCATGCCTCCCTGTCCAGCCCTCTGTGTAGCTGCAGTAGTCCAGCCAAACTCACTGATCCAGACAGACAGTCCGTCAGGCTAATCTGCTGTTGAGACCTCCGCCTGTCACACTGGATTTTATCTCTAATGCTATGCTAGGCCATTGTAGCGCTGCACTGCAGTGTGCAGCCACTGTATTCTCATTAGAATACATCACATTACTACCTTTTGTACAGAAACTGGCCTCATCTGAATTTCCTGAACTGAGACCAACTGTCTTGAACGACCGTATGTGGAAGAATGTATGTGCGTAGTCTTGTTAGCCCGTCAATGCAGAAAAGGTTATGGTTTGTTTTGTTTTTTAATAATCAGTCCCCAGATTTCAACCAGGCTCCTGGCCCACAAAGTCCAGTCGCCTCAGGAGTGGGAGGCTATGCAAGCGCTTACGGTAAGAGAGGGTCCTGCATGCAGTGTTGACAAGCCCGCTCTCCATCAAAACAAGCTGCAATTGAGTGGCTTATGTGGGTTAGATAACAACTGTAAAGGTCTGCAAAAGGCCACATACAGTCAGGTCCATAAATATTTGGACATTGACACAATTTTAATCATTTTGGCTCTGTACACCACCACAATGGACTTGGTCCCTTAAAAAGATGGGGCCACATATAACAAATCTTGTAATTCATACACCGTTCACCTGATTTGGATGTAAATACCCTCAAATTAAAGCTGAAAGTCTGCACTTAAAGCACATC
>OMOT01027490.1:0-13226 GCA_900312575.1 Acanthochaenus luetkenii | reverse complement strand
TATATATATACATACTACATCATCATATATATAATATACTACATATACATCATCAAATACTAACTACGTCATATACTACAGTATGTCATACATACATCATATACTAACTACATCATATACCATACTACACATTAACGTGTGTCTTTGGACTGTGGGAGGAAACTGGAGCACCCGGAGGAAAGCTACGCAAACACGAGGAGAAAATGCAAACTCCACACAGAAAGGACCGAGGCAGAGATTAGAATCCACTACCTTTTTGCTGGAAGGGGCACAAGTGCATATCCATACACACCTTAGAGTGGGCACCTCGCTATGATTGAAATAGGCTCCCGGGTGAGGGCAGGGGTTTTCATCTCAATGACCAAAGTCTAAAGTGAGTGAGGTGTAACTGCTATTGATCAGACAAGCATGCCTTGAAAACCTAACTTCAGTCACCTGTACTCTGCATTTGAAGGGTTTCATCTGATCATGGCCAGAGTCTAGGTATAGCAGAGAGGCAGGCCTGCCTCTGTAGAGGAAAAGTTGTGATCTTATCAAACACATCTCAGACCATTCCTTGCCTTTAGCCAGTCTGCAAAGTTGGATCTTATGCCAGCCTTACATAGGAACTTGTGTTTTGCTGTTGTGGGGACCACTGACATTCATTTTCTATTGTGTACAGTTTAGGCAGCGGGCAAAAGCTGTCCAGGGATTTCCACCTATGACTGTACCTGTATGTGTGTGTGTGAGCGAGTGTGTGTAAGAGCATAGCACAGCCCCACCCCTTGCGCAGAAAGAGAGAGAGACAGAGAGATAGAGAAAGCGGCAAACAAGATTATGTTCGGGATGTTTAAATTCCTAGAAAATGCCATAATATTTTGAGTACCTACCGATAGCAGAACCGATAGCGATAACATCGGATCTTATCAATACTCCGGTTTTTACAAATTTAGAACCGGGTTTCGTGGGGCATCCCTATTGGTCCTTGCTGCAAAACCTCTCGCCTCAGCGACTTGCCATAATGCACAGAGCACTGCACACCTAGTGAAATTATTTATCTGCATTTAACCCATCACGGATCCCCCCCGTGATTGCACAAAAACACACATGCCAGGGGGGCCGGAGCAGAGGGCTGCCATGTACAGTATGGCGCCCGGGGAGCAATTTTGGGGTTAGGTTTCTTGCTCAAGGACACTACGACAGATTTATCCCCGGAATGACTGAACTTGAACCGCTGACCTTGCGGTTGCGGGGCGGGAACTCTACCTCCTGAGCTACTGCCGCCTCCTCATAAGTTTGTTTATATGGAAGCTACCATATTTAATACATCCATGGAAGCTACCTCAATGGTACACATAAAAATGGCCACCGGTCCAACCATCCAGGAACATTGGTTTGAATAGGAATGACAGTTCTATCCATTCAAGTTCTGTGGTGTGAGGATTTGTTTATTTGGGGGGGAAAACAAGTCAGAAGGAAACATGGCAGAATCTTACATCTGTGTGATAATGAAGTCATGCTAATTATGGCAGTGAAAAAGACAGTGTCCTTCTGAGTTTGAGAAGAGCTGTCCCTTTGGGGGAAGCCTTCTACAATTATGTTTCTTTGATCCAAAACCAGGGGGAACTGGGACACAGCCCACCCACTATGCTCTATTGATAGTCAACAGTCAACTCTCTAGTTGTGGTGTGTGTATGTATGTATGTATGTATGTATGTATGTGTGTGTGTGTTTGTGTGTGTGTGCCTGCAAAATATGCCTGTATGTTTTTTAAGCTGTAGACATGCACACAGAAATATACACATTGAAAGGATCAGTATTAACATGTTGTTTCCCCTGAGACCCATGCTCAGGTGGAGGGGAGTATTGACTTTTTTCTTCTCCTATTGTACTTCTCCTCACAGGCAAAAACCCTGCAAGAAATAGAAGGAAATAGCTAAATGTTGCTTAGCATTTTAAACACTTTTGTATCACTGAAGTAGTTGCATTATAGCCGCATTCCTCACTCCATGTGTAAACAATAAAGTCCTAGAGAGCAGCTTCAATAAAATGGGCAGTCCACTCATACAGCCTGACTGAGGTGTCACCCGTGTGTTTCATCCTCATTATTGTTGAATTTGGCCTAATCTTATTAATTATGGGTAGGCAATGTGAGCAGACTCCTATTCATGCCCTGCAGTGATTAAGTCATTTAGCACAGCAAAATTAGCAGCTAATTATATTTGAGATGAAAAGCCTGATAACCATTTGCACGCTTACACATTACGCCACTGGAATGGAACTGACCTTAATATTATATATTCTGCCATTGTAGACCAGGGCGCTCTGATCTTGCCATACCTTGAAAATATATTGACTTGCATTGCTTTTATTTTTAACAATATCCATTAAGAGGGTGCAAAGCACATTAATGTAATGCTCAAAGGTGGAGGGCACTCTAGCCATCCAGCAAACTGTCGCATCTCCTGGTGGGGTGTGACTTGAATTGTTTTATCAGTGGGTGATAGGACAGTGTGCAGGGTGGCAAGGTATTGTGCCTGTACATGTTCTTTGTCCATCAAATAAATCCTATGATATTAATGTCCTGGAACCGGATATAGTATTTAAATATGCATGTTTCCAGCATGATAAATTATGTACCAAAGTGATGGCAAGGAGTGAGATTCAAAAGTAATAAAATATGAATATACGTTCTACAAAATATTTAAATAGGCAGGCAACTACGGTGGTCAGCAGGGTTCAAGTAAGTTGAACTAGTCTGGAGCAGGGAAGGAGTATGTTGAACTTCCTCATTGTTATCAATTTATAGCATATACGTACAATGAACTAATACGTTATTAGGATTTTGCTTATCTTCTTTTGTGATGTCATTTTTTAACAATTCTATGTTTTGATCGAAGGCTCACTAAATGAGGTGATTTTCTTCCCATGTTTTTGAGAACAGGATGACTGCTATAGCACCACGTTGCTGAGAAATGTCCTGTGGATGCTTTTCATTTCTCTGAATTTGCCTGGCTAGTCTGTATGGAGCTTAATTTATTCAGAAATATTCATGAAAAGAAGCCAATGTCAACAGTGACACAATGGCACCCGTCTTGACAAGGCCATTCAGCTAAGGCAATTATTAGCATTGGATAATGTTTTCAGGGTAAGCAACCTCAGTTTGCCAATTCTGGGCATTTACTGCTAATTTCCATGTGTATGCTGTGTTTGTGTATTACTGCTATTTTCTTCTTTTGATATAATGTAGGTTAGAAGCTGTCCATTGTGGCTGCTATCCACTTTGTCCCAAGTCTTTGGTGTATCCAGAAATATTCCCAGGTAATCCCAATTATTTCTTGACATGCAGGCACATACATGATCCAACCATGCAAGTTTTTGCAAGGATTTTGTGCCTTTAAAGGGGATATATTCCTGTGAAAATCTAGTCTACCAATGGATTCCCTTTGTAAATGAGCTGAGAAGTTTTACAGTAACCCAGCGCTGAGAAGAAAGAGAGATTGGCCTAATTTACCTGATTCTTAAATCCATAGCCATCTCTTCTTTCAATTAGATTTGCATAAATAATGTGAATCTTTAAAAAGAATACTGGTTCAATTATGTAAAACCTGTCCAAGTTCAGTGTAATATGTATTTTTTATTATAAAAGTGAGCAGTGTCTATTTTTTTTGCTTTGAGATTTTGTTTCATTAAATATATGTGTGTGTGTGTGTGCGTGCATGCACATGTATTTCAAGTTCATTTATTTATATAGCCCTTTATCACAAGCATGTCTCAAAGGACTTTACAGAAAATGAGCCAAACTAGATCTACCTGAACAACAATCAATGGAATTACAGAATAGTATAAGACAAACAGGGAAACAGAACAAAGCACAAGACTCACAATATACATTTTAGCAAACCATAGCAAGCCTACCTATTCTACAAGGCCTAAACTACACATCACCACCAGCCTTAGACCCTTGAGGCGTGCAAGAGAAAAAATTGAAGAAACCTTGGGTGGGCCAGGTCCAAGAGGAATCCCCCACCAGGACGGCTCAGCGTGCAATAGGTGCTGGGACAAACAGTGGAATGTACAATAGCATAGGCAATAACAGTGACATAGGAAACAGATAAGGCGATAAAGGCAGACAGTATTTCTTATTTCCTTACAGCCGAGTATCTGTACTCAACACCTGACCAACTGTGTAAAAGACTACAGGGACTCTGCAGGAGGCCAGACGTAGCAAGGACACACAACATAAAGGTAACTAACTGTGACATGACACCAACAGAATTAACACATGGGGCTCTATTTCCGTGAATGAAGGCGCAAACACAGGCAATAGCCCAAGTTCATGGTGCTGGCTCATTTGGGTTTGACCAACAGATTTTTGGTAATTTCGCGACCAGAGGCTCTGGCACAGTGAAGGCGCAATTGTGAAAGGAGTTGGATTAGGACCACCTACTGACATTGTCATTAGGTCAGCTAGAAGGCTAACTAGTCAAGATAGCTGCATAGCTGGCGGAGGACTGTGAGCCAAGTCTTTTGGGGTTGCAGGCATGGGAGGGTACAACACTGTGGTAGGAGGACCTTCAAACAACAACACACAGCCTTTTTGAATGCAGAAATCTCCTGCGTGGGTGCACCATGACCATCACTAACATGATATACAGTACAGTAGTCATATTATGCTTCAGTAAAGCAGAAATATTACACATGTAACCTTTTACTCGATTGCTTAAACTGACAACCCCTCATAATAATCCTGTTTACGTGACTAATTATTTAGATTATCCAGAATTGTAGAAATCAGGATTGTTTCCTGTCCCGCCACTATAAAATTTAACCAAAACCATTTCAGCCATGATTATGCACTACCACATTATGTTGTGTGCCGCAGCCGCAGGCCTTTCTCTATTGCAATTTTAATGCTTCATGTGCTACTTTTGGGAAACCTGTTGTAAAGGAAGAGACGACGCATGCAGTTGTTACACCCCGACAACCCAAAGTTTTTGGGGAACAAGTTATTTGGAATATAATGCATGAGCAAAAGTAGACTACTTTTCAATACAAATATTATAAATCTACATGCCTTGATGATGTAATTATTTATATAGCCTGCCTATCAATTGCCTATCAATAAACACAGATAACATTTGAACGGAATTTCTGATTAAATCTGCCGAACACTCACATGCACATGAGTGCAGTGCAGAGACATGCATGTTGCTCCTATTCACCACTGGATTCAACCAGACACACTGCTCTCACTGTAGGTAAGGGCAAGTAATTAATCCATAATCCATGACCAGCTGTGATATATTGAAATTACACCACCCCTCCCCCAGTCTTCCATTTGTGTCCACACTGGTTCAGTTTTAGTTGCATTTTAGTTGTGCATCCAAAAGAGTGAAATAAAGCACTAAGCCTCGAAATACACGAGCAAAAATGGAAATACATAATTGATATGGGTAATTATGCCTAGTTTATACATTTTCCAATCAAATATTGAAATATGTAGGCTATATATGATCAACACATAAGTCATTGAATACTTAATTAAACTTTCTCCAGAATGCAGCAACAACAATGCTCTCACATAGAGCTGCATAGCCTACAATTCATAAAAGTGATTATTTATTTTACCTAGGGAATCGCTATTTCCGTGAGTTTTAATAGCCTATTTAACTGTTTTAGTCTAAATATAAATTAAAATTAAAATAGACAGAAAAATATCATAGGGATGTTTAGGACTACTCATCAGTCCTGATCATTAATATTTATAATTGAAACCAAAAGGAGAAAATAGAAAACAAAGTATTTGACCATGGAGAGATGGCATCATTCTCAGCTATTGTCTGGACTATAGGCTTCAGCCAAGTAAAGACACCAACAGACTACACAGCTTTACAGCTGATGTCTGCATCCATAGCAAATCTAATGACCTAATGTAGCCTACATAGGGAAAAACACCATACTTCAAAACTTCATCTTTGGAATAAAACAACACAACCAAATCAGTGTCTGTGTATTTATTTCTAAAATACGTATATACAGGGGGGGAACGGAGGCATAGCCTTTACTATATTATATAAAATATTACAGGCATTTTGCCAAAAGCACTTAAGTCACAAAAAGGTATTTTTTTTAAATGACAGGATTCTTCAATCATGGTGAATTTACTGCATGGAATTCTTGGAATGCACTTTTAAGCACGCACTCTTCTCACATTTCCAATAGTCTACCTTTCAGTGTTATATACTCATGGATTAAAATAAACAGTGCACTACTAAAATGTTAATGAAAATAAGTAATCCAGATTTATTTTGGCAAAATGGCTGATGAAGAAAATCACTTGGCAAAATTGATCGAATTGTCATGCATTTCATCAGGAGGATGCTTGGGAGATGGGAGGGGTCAAATCACAGTTCACACTATCAATAACGTATATGTCCACCATTGGCATCAATGTACGCATGGTATCGACGACTCATTGACCTCACCAGAGTCTCGAAGGATGCCTGGGTGATGGCATTCCAGATCCTCACCAACTCTTGTCCGAGTTGCTGAAGCGTCAGTGGCGGATTTTACATTTGTCATGTAGACGTCGTCCCATCTAGTCCCATGCATGCCAAGCGTGCATTGATGCCAATGGCGGACAGACACGTTATTGATAGTGTGAACTGTGATTTGAAGACTTAAATTGTAAAAAGATGCAGCAGTTCACAGTGGCTGTGTGACTGTACGGTGCTAGTGTAGACAGCAGTATTGATTAGAATTTGAGTGTTTCTGCTCTGAGAGGCACGACTAAATAACACAGCTGAGTCACGTCCAGTGTAGAATGGCAGTAACAAGCTCAGCAAGCCGAGCCTCCAAACCATTCATTTAGAAGAGTTGAGAGAGTACTTACTATTACCTGTATTTTATTACCTTTCCCTATTTCTGGCATTGTTCTGCCAATTGCTGCTATGACGCCTGAATTTTCCCTAGGGGATCAATAAAGTGCAATCCAATGCAATCAGAGATGTTAGCATGGAGATGGAGAAACAAAGGCAATGGAAACACATTTCGTCAAGGCAACACAACCAATCACGTGATATTTTAAACTAATAGCAGATGGCCATGCTGTGTAGGCTGATTTGTGAAGAATTTGTCTAGCCACAAAGCCTGTTCACACTGTCGAGTCTGCACCCAATGCAGCTCTTCGGATTTTCTGCAAATGTGTCCTTTTGTCCATACAAACTTCATTTCTGCAGCAAATATACCATGACCTTTCTTCCCTGACTGGGTTCCTCATCTGTACGCTCTAGGTCAACACCACTGCCTATTCCTGGTGGGCTCTGAAGGAGGGTTTCAAGAGCCTCCTGGCACCCCGAGCAGACCACCGTCCCTGACATGCCTGGCTGGAGGGAGGCAGACTCTGCCGAGGAGCTGCTCAAAAGTGGGCACACTTACTTCACTCCATTAGTGGCAGAGTGAGATGGATTTAGAGGTTGACGGAAAGTCTGCCAGGGGAGTTTCTGAGGCTGTCGTCATGCCTGACACAGCGCCATGGCCCGCAAACCTGTGGTGGCTTCCCAGACAGAGTGTCTCAGGCACCTCTCCTGCTCCAAATCAAAGCCAGTCTCCCGTTCTGGAGACATTGTGTCGGGGGGGGTGGTACGTGTAAAAGCTTTCATGTCTCCCATAGGCGGTGCCACCTCATATATCCGGTTGTATCCATTTTTATCCTTTGTACTGGAAGACGTAAGGCTGGAATTCTATGTTGGTTTTTTTCCCCTTTCACCGCACCGACAGAGCGGCAGCCAAGTTGTGGCTTGACGTGCTATTCTCTGCCTCTCCACCTGGGTTGCCAGGTTTGAGCCAGAATCCCTGGAATGCATTAGCTTGAAGTGCCTAAACAGACCTTCAGACCTACTGGGGCTGCTGGTCAATTGGTACTGAGTGGTTGTCATAAACTTATAACATATAACTTTAATACATTTGATCATGCCCATACATTTGCTGTATTCTTGTATTGATGTTTCTGGGATTACAAATCACAAACCCTGGCAAATAAACCTTTGTTGATATACAGAATTGTCATTCCCATTTCCATTCTCTTTGAAGGAGTTGGTAGAAATGGTAAAGGAAAGTTAATGCACTGTAGCATGTTGTACACACTGGGATGATACAAGATGTGGAGGCATCCTATCCTATCCATGGTTAAATTGCTAAGAGTTTACAATGTTCTTCCAAAATCTAAATAATCGATTTGCTAGAGAAGACAACCTTACATTGGCATTCATATATGAACATGTCCAGAGGGGCAAGTTTGAAAGGTGAAGAGGTTAACAATTTGATTCTGAGCAAATCATAGAAGTGTGCTAGATCTGGATAATCTTCCATATTTACTATCCTTACTTTTTAAAGCATGGCCCCTTAAACGACCTGAATCCACTGCCTTTTCATGTCTCCATGATATTTTGTGGAGTAAATGCAGGCCAAGAAAACAGCCTCAGTAGAACACAGGGTTTATATGGAGGTGGAGAGAGAATCCTGAAGAAAGCTTGAGTTAGTGTTTGAATTAGAGGCTTCTATTATGCACATCCTTATGTATTTATAGGCCTGGGCTGGGTACTTGAGGGGTGCTCATCTTGGTTATTAATGGACTTTGAGGTAACATGGGCCTCAGGGTGTAACATCAAACTGTCCACCCACACTACTGAGCGCGACACACGGCTCTAGCCCGGGGCGTACTTACCGACAGCCCCTATCCCAATGCATTTTACATTCTCGCAGATTATATAAAAGGAAGATGGGGTGGATGCAGGGGAGCTTTGGGGAACCTCCTCCCTTGGCCCCCCACCTTTAGCTTCCATACAAAGCACAGGGGGTTTGTATGCTGCTAATGGGTGAGTAGAAGTTTGGGGCACACGGGGCTCCAGCATGGTGGCTGTAGTTACTATTGACATAATTAATATTGTATTATCTAAAGATTACAATGGAAACAGTTGCCTCATTCGGTATGTGGAATCTTTTTCACGTCTAGATCACCCTGCAGGGTCAAATAACCATGTTTATCAAGTTTGGCAGCCCCCTGGATGGCATCAGTCTGTCAATGTGGCAGATCCCACCATTTACCATGCACCATACAGCATTTCCCAGTAGGTGTTGTTGCATGCACTCAGATACCTAAAGTGATGTTCCGTATAAAAAAGTATATGTATATAACTCCACTTCCACTGGATCAAATGTACGAACTGATTTAAATGGCAGATGCATGTAAAGTTAATGTCAGAGGCCACAGGTTTATACCACCAAACTTTCTGACTAAAACTAAAAGGTTGTGGCGAGATGTAGACGGAGGTAGAGGAATTTTCACCATGTGGATTAGGAGCTAGCTTTCTAGCAAGATAGCATTTGGCTAACTTTGTTAACATTCAAACGCTCTGTTGCGCCGCCTCCTTGACCACAGTGCTCTCCCAATGCTCTCTGACACTATGAATATATGAACAGGAATTCAAACAGTGCTCTAAAGTAACAATGGATGCAGTTTGGTGCCAGAGTATGCTCTGCACCTCAAAGTGCCAATGTATGAATGTTTGGATGCTTTGCACCAATGGGTGGTTATGAAAAAGGAAAAATATATAGACATCGGAACAGAAAGTTGGTTGATTGTCACAAGGCATTCTGCCTTATTGTGCCTGGGTGTGGTTTGTTGCCATGTTTTGTTTATGTTGATTTCACAAATACATTTAAAGTATGGTATCTTGTGTATTGTCCTACCCATGGACATCCTCTCATGATCAACATTAAGCCTTACTGAGAGAAGAAACAGAATGCATTATGCAACTATCAATACGACAAATTAAACTGCCACTAAACACGGCACATCACAGCGATTTACCACTAACACGTATTCTATTTGTACAAGTAGGAAAATGGCATGCTGCAGTTTACACACTGAACAATTTTGCCCTGTGGTTATTCTCTTCCACCTAGTAGACAGAGGAAGGAGCGGCAGCATTAATGCAATTCCTCTTGCACTAAGCAAAGTGTGTCAGACCCACTCTGCATGGTGGAGAGCCACAAAAAACACACAGTATGTGTTGACAGTACCCGTGCACTATGTAAATCAAGTCTGCAATACATGCACATACTGTAGTGTAAATATGTACTGTCTCATTAACTGCAAGAGATGGTCAAGCACATCTGTAAAGCAATTCTACATTTCTCTATCTTTTCTCCAAATGTAGGAATTTGGAGATAAATGTTTGAGGTAAGATACATGGTCAAATTTGGCATGATTTGAATAATATATGAGGGCAATATACTCAAAAGGATAATGTAATATAAAGGATAAAATTTTTAATCATATATTTCACCTCACATTTGTTGGACATTTCTTAAAGTACAGATCAAGTGCATGAAAAAGTAACAATACACTTGAATGAATCACTGAGTGGCATTGATTGGACATTTTGAATCGAGACACAAATTACGATCTAATGCAGTTGCATCACGACATGTTTCATGAAAACTTTGAGATTATCCACATTAATCTTGCGTGGATCCTTTATCCTTTATTCGATCATCGCTCTTCCAACAATCTCTTTATGAATTAATTGAGCTTTCTTACTGCCTTTGGTCAAATAGTGAGCACTGCACCTGATTACATGTCTGTTCTTTGGGAATACTTTCACTATTAAAAAAAAGGATAGTCTTGACTACATCCTGGGCAGAGCTGATCATAGTGTGGGGTAAGGAAATTGGTTACAGGTACTGTAGAAATTGCAATACCATACTGTGTGTAGCCTGTTACTGTCGCTGTTATAGGTTTGATAATGAATACATTTTTCCTGAAAACTCTACAGCCTAACATAAACAGAATGCATTTACCCAGAAAAATAAATTCACATATATGGCCAAAATGATCTGTACAAGGGCCAATATGAGGCCTGCAGATGCTGTCCTCCCACAGATGATGTAAAGAACATGCTGCAGATTTGGATATGATCATTGTCTAAGTGGGTCATACTCTACCACATTTGCCCCCTGCCAAACTATGGTAAAGCTAACATTGACAAAATATGTCCACAACAAACTCTATAGGAAATGTATCTTAGCAATATGATTTCCTAGTCTGACACAGAGAACCAGCTGTGTGAAGTGAAGCAATTATTTTATCGAAGAACAGATAAAACACCACTCAATACACACAGATGCACAGATAGTAAGGGCACTCAAGAGGACAAATATCTGTCTGAAGCCCATGATCACTCCAGCCATGTCCCCTACCCTTACTGGCTGTGGCCATCAGCTATAGCAGGATACCTACAACAGAACCGGGTCACGACCCAATGATGCCGTAAACCTCCATAACAATGCAGTCAGTCTGCTTGTTGTAGAATGCCACCCCACTCTTAAAGGTTTTATAGCGAAGTCTATAAAACAGTGAATGCATTAAACCTTTTCATTGGCCTGTTAATACATGTTGCTTTGAACAGTTGGTGTCATGTGTACTGCCTTTTTTCTGTAGCCTATGTGCTATTTGTGCTGTATGTTGTACTGTGTGTGTGTGTGTTTAATATTTGATAACTTGGGGCTGCAGAATTGTTTACTTTAACCTTTACTCAACAGCACTTTTCCCTGTTTGACACGGTTACACACCCCACTGAGGTTTTATCTTGGAAGCTGTGACTTTAGGTTGTTTGCCCCATAATTTACCATGCAGTTGTTCTTGGTGCCTCCTAGACGCTGATAAGGGCACACACACTGCTTTCTGTGTTTTAAAATTAGCTTACTTTATCATTCCCAGGGTCTACATATTGAGGAAGGTTTTAGGGCATTCAGTTAGAGCAGCCTCAAGTACAAAGTAAACCAAGACCAAGAACCAATGGAGCATGATCGCTCTCCCTGTTTTGGTGTAACATTTTGAACCTGTTGTCATTCCTTATTCCTCTCCTCGTGCATACGGTCGAGTGAGAATAATTAAAGGCTCTTTCTTCTTGCCACGGGTCAAATAAAGGCAAAGCAGCCCATTCCTTAATGTGTAGGTCGCTAGATGAGTGCATCATTGTTGCTAGAGGTTCTGAATGACTACAGTAGATTATGGCCTTGAGCCGTGGCTTGTTCACTCATCTTAGCCTCACAAAGAAACACACTTCCATAAAACCACAAACTATACTGGCAGAATCATGTTTCGTCTCATATCAAAGGCTAATGCAATTTCTAAGGAAAAGAACAACAACAATAATAAATAAATATTATTTTGTTCATTGTCACTAGGCAAATATTGTGAATATTGAAATGAGAATTCCATTTTAGCAAACACGTCAATTTTAGACAACAGGAGGGTTATATTGAAAGAGTGTATGAGTGAAAGGGAGAGAAAGATACATTTTGAACAGTAAGAATTTTTTTGGGTTTGGGGCCTTTTGAAACTGGTGGATTATCAATAAAGAACAGCAACATTAATTTCACGCATCAGGAGTGAGGCTGGTTCCGTCTTCTTGGCTCTGCGGCTGTCTGATTGTAGGCTGAAACAACACCTCCAGCATGGAACGACAAACTAAAAGAGTGACAAAGACACTGGTCTGGGAAATGTGTTTATGCAAATTTACATGTGAGCGTGTGGATATGGATAAGGAATAGTAGTGTTTTCCTCCCAACATCTGATACATTGGTCTGTGAGAACCTGTTGTGCAGCTCTGATACGCCAACAGAGGCTGAATAACAAAGCCTAATCACCTGTTAGAAACTATGGCTTATTAGCATTCTCAAAGTTTTTGACAAATCTCAAACCCAGTGTCACACTATTCCATCAGTTGCTATAGTTTCTGCTAATGAACACACCATTGTGCAGGGGCACACTGTAGTCTGCAGTGCTTTTTAATACTGGAGACTTGTGAACCATACAAATTATTTGTTCACCCCCATCCCATTGAATTATGGTATTGACAAACTTGAGTTTCAACTCAAGTTTTCCAACTTCCGACATCATTGCGTTCACGCTTTAAGTTAACTCAGGGGGAAAAAACATGGATGCCCGAAGGAAGTTCAACATATTGTGGCTCATTGCTGAATACAAAAAATATATGCGGCAGCCATTTATGCTTCTTTTGGAAGAAGCTAACATTAGCTAGCAACCATTGGCTAGTTAATCTAATCGGTAAAATAACTGTTAAATTCCACATATTGCTATAATCAGAACAAAATATAAACAATTGTAGCACACCTGTCTCATTTAAGTGTCCACCGGATCGTGTAAATCTCTCTCT
>OMOT01027487.1:0-15808 GCA_900312575.1 Acanthochaenus luetkenii | reverse complement strand
TGCCCTTACTTAGATAGTTTGTCCTGTGGTCTGTCAGTCTGTTCCTGTATATTGGTCAGCAGACCATTACCGGTACTTAGAAAAGGTGTATTTTAAGACTGTGCCACCCTCAAAGTTCCAGACAGGGACTTTCAGTCGCAGCACTTCTACCAGTTTCATCATTGTTTTAACGTTACAAGTTTATACTGAATCATGTTTATCCATTTATCCTATTCCTTTATATAGAAAAGTGAACTTGCATGATGCGGCAAGGGTTAGGTGAATGATTCTTTGTGGTGATCTAATTTGTTTACACAGAACATTGTTAACCACCCTGTTCTGTTTTTAATATTGTATAAAAAGGACTTCCCTCAAAGTAAATAAGTTACAAAATACTGTTATGACTAAGGAAGGGTTTTCTAGGATGTGAGTGTAGTGATTAAGGTCATAGCCATTAGTAAATATTACATACAGGGTTTAAGTCTAGGATAGCTTTAAGTTGAAAATGGGTGTGTAGTATTTTTGTGAAGTATTTTATGCAAAATCACCGTCTTATATAGTTTTTTTAATCAATTTTCACTTATTCAGGACAATTTGTAATCAAAGTTTCATCTCGTGCTTTCTTTCAAAGTTTAATCGGTGCTATATCTGGCTGTTTGTACACAGTAGTTAAATGGGGCTTGGCACGATGGCGAATGCAGGGCAATCTGACCCAGTGTAAACATGAAATGAATACTAACATGGCTGTCCCATCTCTCTCTCTCTCTTTCTCTGACCCCCCCCCTTCCTCTCCCCTCTCTAAGGCTTTATTTTGGAAGGCTATGGTGCTCCATGAGATGGGCCAGGTGGAAGAGTCTCTCCAAGTCTTCCTCCACTGCCTGGCTCTGGATGAGGACTTTCCCTGTGCTAAAAGACAAGTGGAAATGGTGAGGGAATAAGAGGAAAAAATGTGATGATTAGTGGAAGGGAGAGATGAACATCAGCTGCAATTGTCGTCCTTTAGTCTGGCAGAGAGTTGAGCTGGCAACGGTTTATGCAAGCAGGGTGGAGGAACCAGCCTCTATACACTATTACCAGACATTTAACTGGAACTCTTATCACTGCACCATTGCCTCGAGGAATAAGTCACGTTTACTTTGGCCTCCCTGCCCTTTGATAAGATGGCTGGGATCTTTATGCTCTTCCTTATTGAGTAGAACCATTTGTTTCCATTTTATAGCTAGCATCTGCTTTTATACTAGATTGAGTGCTGGCTTAATGGAGTCTGTCTCTTAGGTGTTCACAGGAAATTAAAATGTCATTGTAGCCTAATGGGTGAATTGAATAATTAAAGTGGAAACATGGCAGGGAGGTTGTGTTTCGTAGGCGTCCTGATTAAATGTTTTGTGTCCCCAGTATTGCTGTTTTTTTTACTGGCATCGTCCTCCACACCTAGAAATGTGCCTTGACTATGCTGTCAGAGATTACTCGTACAGGTCAGGTTATTCTTCTTGTCCATATATCTATGTCAGTCTATATTGATAGACTTGAGGTCAGAAGTAAATCCACCACACATCTGCAGTTTTTACAAATCAAGCATTTACTGTGGTTATATATGACAAATTCAAAGCAATATAATGCTTTAAATGGAAATATGTCAAAATGTCCATTCCTAGTTGCGTAGTTTCCATACTTTATTTGGATCATCTGTCCTGGAATTGCATAAGTTGTGTTAGTGGGTCAGGTCTTGTGACTCTGCCTGTAATGGCATTAGTACCTCTTAGACAACACATACACACTAAGAAGTTACATAAGTGACACACCCATATTTAACCAATAGTACATAAACCTTTAGCAGGACATCACAATTTGTTGAATTTCATTATGAAACTATGTTAAATTCAATTGCTAATTCTGCCTAAGCTTTGTACAGCTTTGAGATTGCATGCTTTGTTTTCACATTGATCATGCTCGGTTTTCAATTGGAGAAAAGTATTTTTGATTGAATGAACCTATTGTTTAGGTTAGCTGTAGCTTGTTTCACCATCCTTTCTGAAGTCCTTACCCTTCCCATCCTGAAAGAGACTCTGCTCAGGTGTAGAAGTAAGTTTACAACAACTAGGACCAGGCCTGGGTGTTTGGCATAAGTGAAACAAAAACTGATACAGAGCAAAAAATGGAGGGGATGATTTTAAAAAATGAGCTGTGAATGAACTAGATACGAGGCATAGACGTCAAAAAGTGGATGTCTTGTAACTTTCTGCAGCTTAACTCTGATAAAACAGAAGTCCTGATTATTGGTCCCGATCATATTGCTAGACTGCCACTAAGAACCTAGGTGTTGTTTTTGATCTGCAATTGAAGTTTGATCTGCATGTCAAAACACGAATTCAAACCTGTTTCTTTCAAACATCGCTAAAATCTAATCGTCTTTGACAGAAAAGGATATGGAGCGAGTCATTCATGCTTTCATTACGTCACACTTAGATTATTGCAATGCACTGTTTTCCCGTCTCAGCCAACAGGCCATGGCTCTTCACTAAGACCAGGCGCAGGTCTCATATTGCTCCTGTCTTCGCTTCCAGTGACCTATAGGATAGATTACAATCACATACAATGCATTACATGGTTTAGCCCCCAATTATATCACTAAATTGCTGACCCATTGCACCACAGACCTCTTAGGTCCTTAGTCAAAACTAAAAAAGTAGAGGTGACTCGGCCTTTGCAGTCTTAGCTCCCACCCCCTGGAACCGCCTCCCATCAGCCATTAGATTGACAGCTTTTAAAGACATACTTTTCTAGGTCTGCTTTCTTGATTCATTGCTTGTTGATACCTGTTAAGTGTGTATGTATTTGAATATGTATGTAGGCATTCTTTATGTGAAGCATTTTTTATCTCCATGTTTTGAAAGGTGCTATATAAATAAAATGTTACTTACTTACATCAGTCCAAGAAACAGTTTGAGACAGACAGTGTAGAAATAAAATGTATTTGTGTAGCCCTTAATCACAGTCACAGAGAGGGCTTTACAACGCTCACATTAAGAAAACAATAAATGGTTCTGATGTCATTGACTGCAGATAAGAAGTTTTAGAGATAGCCTTTCCAGTGGCCCTGCTCCGATGACAAACTGAGTGCTTTTTACAGATTCTGTGTGACCTGCTCTCCCCGGCTGGTGAGAATGTCAAGGTTGGCCTGAGGGAGACGACACAAAACACATCACCTCACTTGCGCAGTAAAACCCTTGTGGCTGATGCCCAAGCTCAGAGCCAGCCTCCGCCACAGAGCCCAGTCCAAAGACAACACCAAAACCAGGTCCGTGCCGCCTCCGCCCACCACCATCTTGACAACCAGGAGGTACAAACACGCTGAACGATGACAATGATGTCTCACACTATAACAGTGGAGTGATTTAAGGCAATTGCTGCTGCTTTGTGTTTTAAAGTAGCGTGATGAGGAACCATCTTCTTTCTTTTGGTCTTTCCTCATTGTTCAGAAACCTGGACGTTGGGAAAGCCTGGAGCGCACCGGTCTGAGCCGAGGTCATTCGCTGCGAACCCACAGCTCTAGTTGTGGGGAGGAGGGGCTTAAAAGAGTTTGCTCCGCCCCTCAGCTGGGGAACCAGGAAAAGGGGAGCCTGCTGAAGAGGAAGTTTTCAGTGTCGGACTCGGAACCCTTTCTTGTGTGCAGTGGAGGCAGCAAGCTTAAAAAACAAGGTCAGTCGCCACCCACAATATTATATTTACTCAGTTCTATTGCTTTCTATTCTTCCAAGTGCATTGTAGCATAAGCTCCAAATCTATCAGTTTCTGCTTCTGTCGTCATAAAAGTATCACATGATTGGGCTAAAGGCAATATTATAGTATTAACACTGCATTAACAGTAATTTTATTCGGATACTGTAATTAAGCCATCTTGCAGAAATATATATGTTGGATTCACGATACATTCATTCCCAACCCACTATATACCCAACACTATTATTCAAGCAAACAATATTAAACATAATTTTTTACGTCACTCCACCATGGCACATGGTTAATGACCTCATTAGCATAACCTGTTCTGTTTAATATGTCATGGTGATTATGATGGGACATTAGGCAGTGCCTCTTGTTAAGAGATTGAATTTTTTGCTGTCTTAGCGACTAAGAGTAGTAACAGCATATCCTAGCAGTGATGAAATGCTGCCTCTGCCTGTGTGTGTATGATGCATGACCTGTCGCTGCCCTGTTTGACCCTAGGTGTGGCCAGTTCCTCCAGACAACAGGCCGCCACAGCCAAAGCCTGCCGAGCTGTTCTTCAGGCCCGGCCGGACCCCTTTGACCTGGAGTGCTCTCTCTGCATGAGGTAGGGACACGCTGACACACACACAAGGGGATCACACGCACACACTTGTGTTGGAGCTCATGTGCCGGCTCCCAGCTGCACATATTTGTTAGCTTGGGTGTGTTTGCGACTAAACATTTATCTGACCACTACAGGTTGTTCTATGAGCCCATGACCACTCCGTGTGGCCATACCTTCTGCAAAAACTGTCTGGAGCGCTGCTTGGACCATACACCTCAGTGCCCCCTCTGCAAAGAGAGCCTGAAAGAGGTGAGAGACCACTGTTGGCTGCTGTTGAATCTGGATTTTAACCCTCTATTCAATAATTCTAGACAAAATCAGTTTTCTCAGAATATGTATAATTGGTGGGTCGGTTGGGTAAACATTGCTGAATTGACAGTGTCTGCATCTTGCTCTCTCTCAGTATCTAGCATCTAGGAAGTACATGGTGACCCGTGTTTTGGATGCGCTGATCAAGCAGTATCTGAGTGAGGAGCATGCAGAGAGGACAAAAAGTAATCTGGAGGAGACCAGAGAGCTTTCAGAGTGAGTGGCCTTGTAGCACCGCCACCTCTCCATTAATTCATCTGTCTGTCTCTCTCTACTTCCTTCTTCCTCGATCTCTCAGCCCGTCTCTGGCTTGGTCAGATATTTCTGTCTGAAATAAGTTTGAGAGTCTAACGTATGCTTCTCTCTCTGTTTTTCCCTTTGTGTAGTTTGACGAAGAATGTGCCTATCTTTGTGTGTACCATGGCTTACCCCACCGTGCCTTGCCCACTCCATGTCTTCGAGCCACGTTACCGCCTCATGATCCGCCGCTGCATGGACACAGGCACGCGGCAGTTCGGGATGTGCATCAACGATCCCCAGAAAGGGTAAGGCGTCTCACGCACAACAATACGTGCGCACACACACACACACACACACACACATACTGTTCTTTTCTGTTCTTCTTCTGCACACTAGTGCTCTTTCTCTGTGTAGCCGTCCCCTGGAGCAAATATAGAACAATTTACTCTGCTGTAATAAGATAATGAGAGAGAGTGTGTAACTGACAATGATAGCCAACATTATTTCAGACTTGAGCTTTCTGATAAGCAGAATAAAGCAATGCTAAGGAAGGTTAGAGAGAAACATTTTAAAATGTATAAACTGTTCTATTTTCTAACTGGATGACTGGATCCCTCCCTTCAGGTTTGCAGATTATGGCTGTATGCTGATCATCAGGAGTGTCCATTTCCTCCCTGACGGGCGATCAGTAGTGGACACCATTGGAGGGAAACGCTTCCGGGTGCTGTCCAGAGGAATGAGGGATGGCTACAGTATTGCTGACATCAAGCACTTGGAGGATACCAAGGTAAGAACCACAATTACCATCATTTAACTTAGGTTATCTGTGTTGTGCTGTTAAGTACAGTGTTTCTCTATTCAGTGTCTTTAGTGAGTTATTTCATTACTTGATCATTACATCTTAAGTTCGGACAATCCATATTCCAGTGATTGGTCGATTTCATTGTTCAATTGACTTTATTAGGTGGTGGACAGTGAGGAGCTAGTGAGACTGCAGGAGCTGCATGACGCGGTGTACGAGCAGGCCCGCATCTGGTTTCAGAACCTCAAGATCCGCTTCCACAACCAGATCCTGCAGCACTTTGGACCCATGCCGGAGAGAGAGGATGACATCCAGGTACACCTCAGCCAGTGTCCTTCCACTTCCACCTATAGGGTTTCTTACCAATCCCAGCCAAGATCAGCTGACCTGGGTACCACATCCTAAGCATTGTTGATGCCCTATGAAGTATATAGTGTGTATAATTCAAGGCAAGGCTAACTTTATTTATATAGCACATTTCATACACGGCAAATTCAATGTGCTTCACATAAAACACAAAACATACATACTATATGTAACATGACATAAAAAATAAACAAAGAAAGATAAAATAAGCAGGTATGGTATTGAAATAATAAAAATAACACCTGTTATACCTACGCCCAACTCTAAATCATGGCTACAAACGGATGATTTAGTAAAAGGACAAACACAAATAAAACCCCTCAAAGTATCACATGGTATACTGGAAATTATAAAAAGCAGCACAAAGCATGAAGCATACTACAACACACAACACCACTAAATGTGGCACAAAGGGAGCCTATCCCAAAGCACCAAAAAGCCTTCACCAAAACGAACAACACGGTAAATGAAACGACATTTTAGACTATTATTACATTACTGGGTTATTTTATTACATTATTTAGCAAAAAATATTGACATCGGGCCTGTAATGTAATAAACTATCAATATTGAAGAAGTTATTACGTTATGGGCAAACAAAACTATTACGTTACAGGTTCAAGATTTTATTGGATTTTTTTTTAATTACGTTATGGACTTGCATTTTGGGGAAACTCCATGTGTGCACCTGCCTCAGAGGTCTGAATACCGGCACGCAGTTTTTGCATGTACTTGGCTCTGGCTTGCAGCCTGCAGTCTTTAAAAGGATTATAGATCTGCAATAAGGACAACCACAGGGCGGAGTCCACTAACAATATACAGTAGAGAGCTTTGTGGGTGCTACTTACCTAATCCCTCTGGCAGTGTTGTGTCATAAAGGTGCCATGAAGAGAATCTCCAATACTAACACACACACACACTTTAGAGGCAAAGCATTGGTCAATGTCATTGGAAATGTTATGTAATGTTTTTAACATGTTTGTTCCGGGGCAAAATACAGTAATGATTTGGTTAATGGCCAATGTGCTTGTCTTAAAGTGAAACATAGCACACACATGCTGAATTTGATTTGCCTCAAGTACTAAGCACATTTTGAAACCGTGGCTCAGGTTCCCTAATCTGAAAAACAGGGATTTTTCTGATATATAACTCTGACGCAGCATCTGGTAATACGAGACATGCAGTTCTCAAGCAGCTTACCATAAAAGCTCATGTATATTTTGTTTGATTTTATTTCAAGTGTGCTCTTGGAATAAGTGATAGCTAAGCGTCTGATGTGGGTCCAAATATTGGCAAGGTTATTTTTTAGGAAAGCAGTCAAATGCACAAGTTTAGCAGAAACCAAATTATGACAACTAATTATGTTATTCCAACTAGTAAAAATGCTCCTGTGGTGCAGGTGTGATTTGCACTACTATTTTCCCACTCTGATTCCTGGTGTCTTGGATTCAGAGTGTCCTGTCTAGAATAGTTCCAGGGAGTAAGCTGCTCCTCAGATCTGCTCTCTTAAGCTTGGTTTGGCTCCAATAGCATCAAAGATTGTTTGTGGAACCATTGGTCTCATTCCATTCCTCCTCGCTTCTAGGCAACTCCCAATGGCCCAGCTTGCTGCTGGTGGCTCCTGGCTGTCCTGCCTATCGACCCACGGTACCAGCTCTCTGTCCTCTCCATGACCACCCTCCGAGATCGCCTGGTGAAGATCCAGCACATTCTCAAGTATCTGCAGAGCATCCCCAGCAACTAGAGCTTCCTCCAACCACCCCAAACATCCTCTGGACTCCCGAATGATGTTCAGGCAATCTTCCATCAACCTTTCACCAACTTTCATTTCTGCTACCTCCAAGCCCCTCATTTTACTGTGTTCTACACCGAGCCTGGCTCTCCCACTTGCTGTCAGAGATGTGAAACATTGTTTTAATGTTGAAAAGACGTCTAGACGAGAAACATCTCTTGATCACTGCTCAGCACAGCAGGGAAACCAGAAATACATCCAAACCGCCTCAGGGATACCTCAGACGGCACACATCTAGAATATCGCTGATTCTTAAAGACATCTATCAGAGGAGTTGTCCTCATCTGCTCTCTTACTGGCTGCGATTTGTTTCCATAGGATCTTCCCTACTGACTTTGTTGAATTGAGAAAAGTTCAGAGCCGTTATTATTCCCCTTTGTGAATATTCTGTTGATGATAATGGCATAGAGTGCTGTGTATTGTAAACACTTGTGAGTGTACCACTTATAAGGATAATACGTTGCTGTGGAAGTAGAGGAAAGCAAAGTTATGGAGGTGAAGAGATGTCAATTAATGACAACGTTTTTAATTGAATCATCTCTTGTGAGATCAATGCCTTTTTGTTTTTGTGGGGAAGGTTTCTGTTTGTATAAAGATGATTCTGTGAAATACAATCCCAAATGCTGAAAGTTCAACAAAGGCAGGTGGCAGGAGGAGATGTAAAGTGGAGCTGAGGGAGAAGGATATGTAAAGAAAAGATTTGTGTAAAACAAAGTGTGCAAAACACTGATGAAAGTATTAATCTTACTCTTCCGAGCGTTACGCTTTTAGTCACTTCTACCATGTCTACCATGTACAACTGAAACCACTGTCAGACAGTGGCAGAGGTCCTTCCTATTGAAAAGAAGGGGCTTTCTTTATTTCATCACATTTGTTCCACTTTGAGTTTCTTCCAAGCTGTCATACAGAGATGCAGCAAGGCAGCCATTTTGTCCCTCTTTACATAATGCCACTGTTGGAGGAGCAGTATTCATGGCCTTGAAATCTGATCTCGATTATATGCTTTAACAATGTTTTTCTTCCACTAACAGTTAGACACAGCTCCAAAACCCTTATCCTCCAAAGTGTTTTATTTGTTTGTCAATGCTTTAGACCCTTTCAGTTTCTGGTAGCGTAGAGTTTGATGATTTTGCGGTGAAGATATTTCAGATTCAAGAGAGTTCTGTAGGTGTATTGTCTCTCCTCGAAACCAGAAGTTCCAGCTACCCATGTAATTCATGTTAAATGAAGTAATTTAAAAAAAAAGAAGATATATCTACAGTATACACTCTGACCATGTTTGTAATACATGTACAGTATATATATCAAAGGAAGTAAATATCAGTATTATGACAAATCAAAATAAGGAAAGAAATTACATAAATTAATTAGCTCAATGGGTTAGCATCGTTCTTCATTAAAACCTGCACTCTGTCTACTTGGAGGAGAAAGGAGTCAGTGGACTGCTCTTGCCTTACACCATTTTGCATTGTGATTTGAACAGTGTGATGCGTTGGCTTGTTTACCATTCCTTTCGCCATACATAGTAAGTAAGTAGTATGTTTGAATTTTATTTTTCACCCATCACCTCAAGACACACAATGTTCACAATGTGTAAAAAAAAAAAATCAAGTCAAGACTGTTGTATGTACATCATTTGTAAAAAGGCTTTTTGAACAGATCTTGCTTTTTGCTCCAATGTTTTAAGTTATCAATTTTCAGTAATAAAATTCAATTGTTTTTCAACTTCAGCCTCAAAGTGTTCACTGTCTGAGAGACTGAATATGAGACATTGTTGAGTAATGTGTAGCCTGACTTGGGGACAGCATGCTGGCTCAGTGGTTAGCACTTTCCTCACAGCGGGAAGGACCCAGGTTTGGTCCCCAGCCACGGCCATTTCTGTGTGGGGGTTGGATGTTCTCCCTTCCACGTGAGTGTGATTATCTATCTGTATCGACCTGTCGCCCACCCGAGGTATGCTGGTGTAGGCTACAGCCCTCAGAGACCCTGAAGGGTAAAGAAAATGAAGGAAGCTACATTTGTACTCAAATACTGTTGTACAGTGTTGAGCCACAGGGGGGCGGTGACGCAGTATTATTGCTACATAACCGTTTCATAACTCACCCTTTACCCTCTGCAGTTATTCATCCTCAACTTTAATTATGAAAACATATACAGGTCTATTTGACTCAATTCTTATCTTACAGTCGGTCATCTCAAATGCATAGTGTCACAGAATAAGAAGAACAATAACAAGAAGGAGAGTTACGGCGTATAGCCCATAAATCCAGTCTTGTGCCCTCCGTCGTTCTTGCATCAGAGGTCACCCTGCAGACAGCATCATAACAAATTCTGTAGAGGGAGACAGAGACAGCAGCAGATCCACTGATCAGGACTCGTGATATTCTAATATCACAAAGGGTACATGGGGTGCAACCTCATCATTATCTGCCCACATTAAATTGCACAGGAAACCAATAAAGGTCATAGTGCGATGTAATGAAACATTTCCATCATTAACTTAATGACAAATGTAAGAAGTGATGGGGTAACAAGTGACACGTGAAGGCACAGAAACTAAAGGGTGGGGCGTTTCAATTGACAATATGACTCGTTTAGTTTTAAGAACGATATAAAGTTGAGGTTAATGGCTCCATGTGTCTATGGTAGCGTCTTGATACCGCACGCTTTAAACGGCAAATACTGTGTCTGTTGCCTGTCTCTGCTAATCTCTACTCGTCTTCTCTGATCAGTGTGATCACCATTTGCCTCAGCTTGCTGTATCTATCAACGTGGATCCACTCGTCAATCGCGACAGCTATTGATGTGTCCTGTCAATCACCGCATTACCTAGCAACTGCAGATAGCCCGAGGCAGTTCAATCAAGTCCATCCAATCAATCATGCCTTCCGTTTTCCTGTCTCTTCATGGAGATTCATTGCTCCGAAAGAATTCTGTGACTGTAGGTGTGAAGCTATTGATTGACTCTAGATTAACTCTAGATCGACCCGCTGACGTTACCTCTTGAGGTACTATCTCCTTTTGAAAGAGGTAAACCAAGCACACAAGCACTTCCGTCTCGTCTGTCCTAAAGCGTGAGCGTGCCCCGGTGGGTCCCTGTGGGCCAGGTGCTTCATTGGACATTCAGCCCATGTGACTAAGCTGGGCGAGCTAGCAGCGTGGCTCTGGGGGCTAATTGATGATAATGTGGAGCACCTGCCTATTGATCCCCTGTGAGACGCACACGCCGATCCGTGTGTTTCCAATCATTGTAATTGACGAGACAAGACAAACGGGGATAAGTCATTAGGAGTTTACGGGATCACGCCACGAAGCCCTTTGTGCGCTGCGGCCTATAATCACACTGACATGCATGTGGTGCTGACGGCACGCGTGAAGTCCTCCATTATCTGTGTCCCATTGTACGTGTCAGAACGTGTTGTTTATTTGCCTGTGCGGTTACACGCGTGTGGGTGTAATTGGGGGAGTCCTTGGGTTCTTTGTGCGCAGAGTGACAGGCGTACAGGCGTGAGCGTCGGTTGTCTTAATGCACCGCTGATTAGATTGGACTGGCCCTTCCAACCAGCCCACCTTGACTTCCCATCCCTTCTTCCCAACCTCACCCCGTTTTTCTTTCGCTTCCTTTCACCCTCGTTATTTTCTCCTTCTCTCTCCTTCATCCTCGACCCATTTCCAGGTGGACTTGCTGACCCTTCTGTTCCGTCCCCTTTCTAGTCCTCGCTCTTTCTTCCCACTACCTGTCCCCTGTCCTCTTTCAAGTTTACCATTCTCCTTCCTCACCCCCTTTTCACTCAACCTCCTCTCGTCCTCCCATATGTTCCCCCTTGCATCACCGCTCCTCCTCATCCGCCCCCTCCGGCCGCTCACCGTCAAAGTCGATGTTGCCATCCTTGTTGAGGTCAATGTCGCCGAGGATCTCCTCCAGCTCCCCTTTCTTCAGCTTCTCCCCCAGGAGGCTCTTCATGGCCTCCTTCAGCTCATCTAATGTGATCTTCCCGTCGTCGTCAGAGTCAAACTGCAACGTGTGGGGTGGGGAGGTCGGGGACAGGAAAGAGGGGGTCGAGGATGGGAGCGCATGGTAGGAGGAGGAGAAGGACGCATTGGAGGGAGAGGAGGAGAACGGAGTGTGGCGAGAGGAGAGAAAGAGAGAAAAAGGCAGAGGATTAGAGGTGACAGAAGGGACAAAAAGACATGTCTCTGGGCTTATGATGGACAGATAGAATACAATAAGATGGAGATGGAGTGAGGCAGATCTACTGTCGTAGTACCGAGCTCAGTGGCTTGAAGTCGGACCTCTGAGCACCAGGCCCTGTTACCTGTTTGAAGGCACAGCGGAGCTCCTTCAGCCCAACCATCTGAGCCGTCTCAGCCAGCACCCTTGGGCCCATTAGCTCACAGAAGTCCTCAAAGTCCACATGACCACCCCCTGAAGAAACACAGAGGACACACACACACACACGCATAGGTTGATTACCTATGAAGTTCATTTTCTGGCATAATCCAATATACCTGCAGCTGGAGCGTCACCTATTTGTATGATAGAGGATATCGTCCCATTAATAATGATCTACCTTGTAACGCCTGCACATCTGTAAGCCTTGGAAAAATAGCCCCTGGATCAATATATATACGATTTGTCAAAAATACACTTGGGAATGGTTTGCCGAAGAAAAGCGTACAATCTCCTAACTTGATCACAGTGCTCTCTGAGCAAGTGCAGGCAATAAAACGATGCAATCACTTTGGTTTAATTCCGAAGAGTGGACAAAGAGATATGGAGTACGAGTCAAACCCTGCCAAACTCATGTATCCTAGTGGGCCATCGTCATTCCCGTCATTCAGTTGCCCGTGGCCTCTTGAGCGGACGCAGCGCAAAGCACTTTCCATGGCGCTGAATCTTGGCAACTCTCTTTGGACCCGGGAGGTTTTATATTGGACACTCGACAACCATTACAACAGCAGCGAAGGGATTCTGAAACATTGGCCTTTTCTTGGCATTTACTGCTACATGTTTTTTTGAGTAAGCAAAGCATTTTGGAAACGATTTATTTTTCATATTTGCCTCAAGGTCTTTTTCTGTCCGCCTGGCTTTACATTTGTGGTGCAGCAGTCGGCTGATTGTAAGGGGATATCCCTGACACTACGTCCAAGAGGTCAATCTAAAGCAATCAGCGGGTAGAACATTTCCCCTACGGTCTCGGGAGATGATTGGAATATTTTGGACTTGATAGTACATGGCTAGTTAGATGAAAAGGACCAGACTCTCCTGTGGTAATAGAGGGCTCTGCTGGGATTTCCCTTCATGTCTGTAGTCGAGGCTAACTTACAGGTCAATCCAATCAGCGAATAGAGAGATTATCCCTAGGGTCTTAGCACTACTGTCATTGTAATGCATGTCTTATAACCTAATGTGGGCTACTTTTGGATGCAATCGCAATGCAATTTGGCTAAATCACAGACGACACACACAGTCAACACATTCGTAGACCATCTAAGTCTACTTTACAGCTAAAACAGGTTTTACTTTGTGTTTAATTGTAGGCTGTTAGCAATAAACAAGTCTTAGGTGTCTCCCCCCTCAGTCTCTGGCCAGCCATCGGTCTATAGTAGCCCACCTCACCTCATGCAGAGGAGAGGGTGAAATAAAGCCAATTCATGTCATAAACAGATAGAATTTCAGCGCTATATATATATCAATGGAAACTATGGCGTTAATTGTGTTCTGTTGTATTAATAACATTTGCAATGTGTTACATTGATGCACATCGGTGTTTCACCAAATGGGGGAATAATTGGCTGAGGAAATGAACAAGCCCCAGTTTGGCACTCCGGTCCAATAGTGCCTGTGCTGTGCTTTCACGAATCGGTTCACCTGCACAAGCAAAACAAAAGTCTCCACAAACAAATGCAAATGTATTTTTATTCACAACTGCATATCAAGCCACGCCATAATTGTAATTTGATTTGCAAATGAAGATTCAACTATTTGTATGATAATTTTGGCTCTGAAAATATAAAAAAGAATAAGAAAAATATATCCTTTTTTTAAAGTTTTGTAAATGTAGGGAAAGTCCGGCCTACCTAAGTATTTGTTTGTGGATAATACAAGTATTTGTGTTTCTAATTTTGATCTATATTCATTCAATTTTACATGGTTCTGAATATTGAACCGCAATTTACTCCATATGGTTCTTACAATAAGGTTGCAGATTAGATAGTGCTTAGTCGTGGCATGAGAAGCATCATTTCCACTGGCAGGTTAGGGTACATTTAGGTACATCACAACCCAGGCTATTAGTATCCTAATCGGTCAAATAAAACGCCCAGCACATCAGACAATCAGACAGGAGGCTAGTCTTTTCGTTGGCCAGTATGTTTAACATAGGACTACTTGAAATATGGTACATCAGGCCTACATACGCTGACTGGTAGAGTATTGTTTGGTAGGATCACCAACCACACAGTGAGTTAGCCCTTGTAGTTCTATCTCGGCCAGGAATAGAGCGCACAGCTCGGTGTAGTTCAAGTGGTGTTTCATTTCATCATTGTCGTGTGCCGACGGGGAAGAGGAACCATGTGCCACCGCAGCCCAAGAGTCTGCAGGTTTCCATTCCAACAAGGTGTAGTGATTGGTCAGAGTAAAAACCTGCATCCTCTTGGGCGTCGTTGGCACATGGAACCACTGCTCTAACGGCCCGTTTTCACAGGTTCTGTCATTTCCACTCTTTCTTCAAGTTTCCAGAGGCTAAAGTTGAGGTCTAGTCTACTTGATGCAAATCAATGGTGTCCAACGTGACTCGCCGCCTCTCGAATTTTCAACCAGCCGTTGCAGATCTAAAACGAATCAAGATTCAGCAACTACATGGCCTATTTCTCACCTCACATAATTTCAGAAACAGATTTCGGTGGACTGTTTAGGTGAAATAAGAGAACGTTTCCAAATGAGTCGCCATGTTTTTCCAGTTTGAAAACCGGAGTCAGAAACCCAAGGACAGCCCGACACGTGGTGCGTTGGACCAGTCGGGTGAAGACTTCGGTCCATGGCAGGTGAAAGTAACTAGGCTGCAAACCATCCTGTGTTAATACACAACTACAGTTCATCCACAGTTTGAAATAAACCCAGTGTTTCAGGGAAGGAGAGCACCTGTGAATCATCTATCGGGACACCGCCTACATTATTTCAGTGGCACTACCATCAAGCGGCCGATATTGGGAAGCAGCGTGATTCCTCCCGTCCAATGTCGCCCCTTTGAAAACCATAACGCTAAACACATAAACATGTACAACACACATCTAGTAGTGTAGTGTAGGTGTACGTGTACACGACACCTAAATGAAAGCCATTGCACCAACATTACACCTACGCTATGTATCTAATACTTGTGTCTTGCTCTGATGCTCTGATGCTACGTGGGCGTGGCAAGTACCTCATCACCCGAAACACAAACCAACAGCACCACACACACACTTATACTTGAACAAGTAGAAAGGCACGCAAAGTCAAAGATGAAGACACCCTCATTGAGAGCGGAGAGAAGGTCAGTCTCAACTAAACACACATCTACATGCAGACTCACACTCATACACACCCGCACCTGCACTGTGAGGGCCATTAATCGGTCTACTAAAATGTCTCAGACGTCCCCAACCTCCCAATCAAAGACAAACATCAAATCCTCACGGACACGTTGAAATGTGCATGCGCGTGTGCGTGTACACACACACACACACACACACACACACTCACCTCTTCACTTCAGAGAGATATACATTAAACATGCACACATGCTATGAACACGAAAAGCAAATGAAAAGTACACCCACACACACAAACACACACACACACATTTCATCTTGACTTGCTGGATGATCTCGATGAGCTCCATCTCTGTAGGCATGTAGCCCATGGTCCTCATGCAGTCTGCTATGTCTTTGTAATGGATGAAGCCATCGGCATCATAGTCAAATTCCTTAAAGGCCACCTGCA